>VDFB02014391.1:90790-340771 GCA_007258455.2 Sequoia sempervirens | reverse complement strand
AACCACTCTAATGTTCTTTTAATTAATGAAATACTTGTAACAACAATAATAAAACATATCAATTTAACATTTCTTTGTTATTGTAGCAAACCCCCCTTGCAGCCGCATCCATGTCGTGAGCACATGACTAGGCGTACATTAAGATCACGAGCAGAGGGAAGAACAACTAAAAGGGGAACAATATGATTTAGAAAATGATACTCCACTTCAGCTTTATGTAGCTTTAAAAAGAAAAAAAAAAAAGTGATTGTAATCATATCATGACAACCATATTTTTGATAATATGTAAAACCGAAAGAATGAATATTATATGTTAATGAATGAATGTGAATATGTTAATTAATGAATGTTATATGTTAATGAATAAATGCTATATGTTATTAAATGATGAATGAATGTTATATGTTATTAATGGATGAATGAATGATTAATGTTATATGATTGGGTATGGGGAATTGAGAGTGATGTGAGGGGGGGGGAGGGGCCAAGTGAGCTTCCACCATCATGTGGTTGGCCCTATTAAGTAGAGAATATTAAACTATTCTTGAAATAAAGAGAAGCTCATTAAGGTAATGCACTTTTAAATATAAGAAATGCATCGTTTGAAGCATCAAACAAATATGCAGTCTGTATGTATGATCAGTCGTTAGTCTCCGCAATGGTACATTTCCACAAATATATATATATATATATTTTTTAAATTGCATTTCTTCATCACAATTTCGACAAAACCCACCGACGAATCACTGAAAGGGTTCGACGAAGTTGCTATAGCTACGACGAAGGTTTCATCGTAACTACTTACCCATTTCGTTGCACTTTCAACGAACTTTTGGTGTTGTTTCGATGCTGCTACTTGCCCATTTCGTCACACTTTTGACGAACTTATGGTGTTGTTTCAACGCTGCTACTTTCCCATTTCATTGCACTGTTGATGAACTTTTGGCGTTGTTTTGACGCTGCTACTTTCCCATTTCATCACACTTTCAACGAACTTTTGGTGTTGTTTCGACGCTGCTACTTGCCCATTTCGTTGAAATGGTGACGAACGCCTGGTGTTGTTTCGACGCTACTTCGTCACTGGATACACGAAGTTTTCGTCGATAGTTTGACAAAATACCGAGTCATTTTATGATGCCGACGACCGATGAATCTGCGTTGTTATTTCGACATTTAATTCACCGTCGACCTTTCGACGAAAAAACAATGACAAACATATTTTCGTCATTTAGTCGCTTGTCCGACAAAGATTTGTCGAACGACCGATGAATGTCCGTCAGAAATTGGTGTCAAATTCAGTAGTGACTACTCTCAAAATCCAAGAGTTTTCCAAAGATTTGAGTATCTCGTCTCACAAGTTTGAACCAAAATTTTAGAACTCCAAGTCCAAGATCATTCCTTAGATACCTTAGAAGTCTAAACTTGTTAAAACCAACCTCTACAAGTCAAATTATCCAAAACTAAACCTAGATCTAAACATCTTAAAGTGCCTAAATTATCAAAATCTATCATATTTTTGATTGTTAAACCTAGTTTCATCATTAGGATTTGTCATCCTTTAATCACGAAACAAAGTTATACAATCAAATAAAACTTAGTCCCATCAATATAATTTTTCATTCTATTCGACTTAGTTGTAATTCTTGGCACTCCTCCAAACAAAGATCAAAGTTTAGCTAGATTTTACCACTTGTATGCCCATTTTAACAAGATACCAACGTTGAAACTCAAAACCGTGAAATCCAAACCACCATGGATGAAATAGATGAGGATCAATTGAATGCTTTAGCTCATCAAATAAAAATCCTTCAACAACAAATCTGGATTATGCAAAGGGAAACAACCACAAAAGGATATTTGTTGCCAGACATTTGTTCTTATTCCTTTGATAGAAATCTGGACATGACACCTTCTCCACCAACAACTACATCCACGTTCAATTTCTTTCAATTTCTACAAAAAATAAATAAGCCCAAATCAAAGTCTTCAAACACAAAGGATATTGAGCAATCTTACCAAGTCATGCATCTATCTTCATTTCCCACAAGTCAAAATAAATCTCAGGATTCTTTCACCCAAGTTAACGATTCCATCCAACCACCTTCTTCTATCATATCTTCTATATCCAATAATTCATGTCAGTCTCTGTGTCCAAATCATGCTATCATAGACCCCTCTGCACCTCAAGATCAAAACATTCTTTCCACTTCATCCAATGATACCAAAATTCCACAAGTTCTTCCAATCTTTGACCAAGACCGAATCTCTCAAGAATTCTATGATGATCCCCTCCTCTCACTTTTCATCCACGATGACTCCCTTCCATCTCAAGAGAAAATTATCTTTCCAAGTCCTTCTTCCACCCCATCTAATGAATCTATATCATCTCATGATTCGATTGCATCCCAGGAGCATGATAATTCTTCCATCCTATCTAATGATGTCCTATCACCCGATGATCAAGATATGCTTTCTCATCAAGATCAAGATATGCTTCCATCTGAGGATATCCCTTCATTCCATGAGGATGTTCATCCTTATCAAGATCAAGATATGCCTTCCATACCACCACATGATGATTCCACACCTAATGAAGAGCAAGCTATTTCATCTCCTACACCTCTTGATCCTTTTCCAAGTCAAGATCAAAACACCCCATCATCCCCATGTCAAGATCCTATCACACCTATGAAAGCTATCCATGAACCCCGCACCTACAAATTGGGATCCTCCACCTTATCCACTCTGGTTTACTTCCAACACCTATCCTTTCATCCATATCATATCCTCCCCAAAATGGACTTACATCTTGTTTCAAAAACAATACCTATCCCATTGGTAAACGAATGTGTCAAAGTATGAACTACAAAGGAAAATGATTAGGCCTCCATGAACAAGATATCTTGGAACCCCTTTCTGTCGAACAAAATCCATATTTTCATGGCCTTGGTTATACACCTAAGTGTCCTAGTCCATCAAACGTGCCATCTATACTAGGTCCTCATCCTAATCCACCAAACCTTCCACCTATCCTAGTTCCTCATCCTAGTTCATCAAACCTTCCATCTATCCTAGGTCCATATCCTATTCCTCAAGAACAACAAAGGAACACATCCTTAATTCCCTTTCAAAATTCTACCTACACTCACTCATCCATAATACCTCCATACCATTCATCTCCATCCATCTCTCCTATTGCTCTTGGAAGCAATTTGGGTTCCAAATGTCAAAAGCTTCCATATAAAAATCCACATGTGTCAAAGGATCAACATGTCTCCTCGAAGAGGCATGAAAAAATAAAAGAAAATTTGATCCACAATCAAAGGAAAAATTTCAAAGGCCACAAAGGCCCATCAAAGCAAAAAGGAAATTTTCAAAGACCACAAAGGTCCATAAATCAAAGCAAAAATAAAAATTTCCAAGACCACAAAGGTCTATAAATCAAAGAGAAAAATATCAAAGGCCACAATGGCCCACAAAGCAAATATCAAAGTCAAAAATCATGTGGATTCCAAAAAGTCTCATAGAAGCAATGATATCTAAATCGGCACCCAAATTTGCTAATCCAAAAGCTTCCTCCAATCTTCCATATAAAATCCTATCACCTTCTAAATCCATTTTTCCTCCATCACTTCATCACCCTTCAAGGTGTGTTCCAATGTTGATCTTTCCATCCTTTCCATCTATCCATCAACAAACCTTTCAACCTCCTATCCATTATCCCATCATACCCTAAATCTGCCAACATTTAGGAGTCCAATTTCCAATTTCCATGGTTTATTAGAGCATGTATTTGAGAGATATTTGGTTGTGAAACTTGATGCTTAAGTCCTTCCTCCATCTTCCTATCATCCATATCCTATTCTCCATATTCCTCTTGCACTCTACGCTTAGGGACAAGTTTCATCCATCTTATCATTCATGGTCATTATCCCTTTTATGCTCATTCCTTACTTTTCCACCTTTGATCTTGACAAAGTTAAGGATCTTCTTGAACATCATGTATCTTATCCTATATGCATTACCCATATCTTTCATACCATATCCTTCACCTTATCCATATCCAATCATTCTTTCTAAATACATCCTTTCTTCCTTTCCTTGGTCTTGATGAGGAATAGGGGAAAAATACTGGGGCCTTGTGCCTGTATCTTATCTAGTTGATCTTGATCATCCCATTCATTATCATTATCCTTGCTTTCTTCCATTCCATATCTCCTAGCTTATCAAAATCCATGTCATCATGTCCCTTTGCAACCTTGAATATTATCATGCAAATCATATTTGAGCCTAGCTATAAAACATTATCCATTCCTCATATCTTTTGTCAATCAATCATCAACAATCATCAATCTTATCATACTTAGAGGAAATCGGTGATCCTAAGTACTTATCATCACCATTCCTTATGGAATCAGTTATTCCTGGCATCTTAATCATTCAACCATTATCATCTTTCGACAAAAGATATGTTGCTTGTGTGACATGTTTTGCAGGGAATCTTTCATTTTGATCTATCATTTATCCATGGTTGCATTATCTCTTTTGTGGGGCATCTTGTTTCTTCAATCGGTCATATCATATATATCATCCATCACACTTCCATATCTGTGTCTATCATGCTTCCATGTTCACATCATAGCTTGATCCAGTGTTTGTATCATGGTATCCCCTACTATTACTCAGTCCACTCTAAAAATTAGTTTGTCTTATCGTATCACAGTGGGGGCATGTCCTGTATTGGATTGGATTCTTGTACATTCTCAAGGTCAGAAAATCAAAAATATAAAAACATTCAAAACATATCAAAATCCAAAAATAGGTCAAAAAGTCAAAAAGTCAAAAACAAAGTCTTTATTCGTACTACGTCGTCTCTGAGCTTTGAACGTAGGAAAGGGTGATCTTTGATTATCGCCCGAGAAATTTAGGTCAGTGTTTTAGGTGTCTGTTATGTTCATCTTTTTGTCTTGTAAATCTTGGTTGAGTCGTTAGTTGAACTACGTCGTCTCTGAGCTTTGAATGTAGGAAAGGGTGATCTTTGATTATCCCCCAAGACATTTAGGTCACTCTTTTAGGTGTCCATTATGTTCATATTTTTGTCTTGTAAATCTTGGTCCTGTAAATCGGTTGGGTCAGTCAAACTACGTGGTCTCTGCGTGTATAACGTAGGCAAGGCTCATCTTTGATCAGCCCTCAGGGCCCCTAGGATAGGTCTTGGTCGTCATGGTCGTGTCTCACCCTAGATTGGGGGAAAAATCCTGCACTCACTAGAGGAAAAAAAACTTTGAGCTTGAATCAACAGACAAACAGTCGTCAGACTAACATTACAAACACAAAATTCAAAGGGATGGTGATCTTTATGAATCAAGGGTTTATCATGTTAAACACGAAAGTTCAAATTGTTCTACTTTGATTTTTGTTATAATATCTCTCGAGTCCTCGATGATGTATCGAACTAGAGGAGCAAGGAAGGAGTATGATTTTTCTTTTCTCTTGTTTGTGATTTTATCATTATTACTATACAAGTTGTCATGAGACATGTGCTACAAAGTATCACTGATGAAATTCTGAATTTGCATAGGAAAAAGATTAACTCTTGTTTGTTTACGCAAGCAATGCTCAAGTCATCTCAGTTTAATTATACTTAGATGCTTGTGTTAACTTGCAATTTTAAAACATCATGGAAGTAGTACTCAATTCATCTTGGTCTAAACTATGCCATCGATGCTTGTACTCACTTTCAACATTTTAAAGGCCCAATGATGATAAAGAGCATGACAAATTGGTTAATACAAATGACAACTTTTGAATACGAGATTTGAATAGTTAAGTTAGATTGCATTCATGTTAGTATTGCATGCGTATTTATGGGGTTTTTCAAAGCTAGAACAATTTCATAATGGTGTCATCTCTATTATTAATGGATTGAGTACACTGGACATTAACTAAAAAAACATCATTCTCATTTAGTATCACCATCAGTTGCATCATCATTTGCATATCTTAGAAAGCATTCTCATCTCATTTACATCCATACCTTCCATCATAATATTTGCATTAGAAAATACAAAAGAAAATAATAAAGGACATACATTGTATATCATTTCCAAAATCAAAATCATGTCATTTAGGAGGGTGATCCACTACGCTTAAATGAGTGAGTCTTTTCTTATTTCCAAGAAAGTTGGGAAATATGTCAGAGTTATGAAGCTTAAAAGATCAATCTACTGTAGTCTTCCCACAAATTTTGGAAGTTGGACATACTCACTCATTTAAGCTTAAGGCCCTGACCATTTGAAGTCGTGCACATTCACTCATTTGCATTACATATCATCTAAAAAAAATATAGTTTGCATAATCATCATCATCACATAGAAATTACATACATTCACAACATTGCATAATCATAAAAATCACATTACATTGTGTAATCATCATCATCACATATAAATTAAATACATGCATAACATTGCATCATCACAATATTGCATATCATAATCATCATAGAGAAATCAAATGCATCATAGACTTTTATCATCATATCAACATTTAGAGCCTAACCATCACTACATATCATATAACATCAAAAATATCATAATGTCCAAGTGTACAAGGATATCCAAAAGTAGGATGAGATACATCAAAATACAACACAACATTGTATCATGGGAAATACATCCTCAATCTCACAAAAGGTGTATACACAATTTCCAAGGAACATCACAATATGCTATGTTGAGCTCCCACCAGACGCTGCTGGTCTCATGGAACTAGTACCTCCTCTACCTGACGGACCTGCACCTGGATCTCTCCTGTCTCTAGGAAATGGTTGCGTGACACCCATGATAATAGTCTGAGAACGAGATCTACCAGAACGAGACTGTACAAAACTCTCTCGTTGCTCAGGAGGAACCAACTCATGATATTTACCTCTGAAAAAATGAACTCCTAAGAAATGTGCCGAATCTCTCTGAAGAAATCCACTATACCTGCAGATGGTGCCATTTGTTGTATCCTCTTGAAAATGGCCTCAACTTGCTCTGTCCAATGTCTAAAGGCATCCATCTCTGAAGTGAGTATGATCACCTATGCCTGCAACTACTGTATCTGCTG
This sequence comes from Sequoia sempervirens, assembly GCA_007258455.2. Lineage (NCBI taxonomy): Eukaryota > Viridiplantae > Streptophyta > Pinopsida > Cupressales > Cupressaceae > Sequoia > Sequoia sempervirens. Next base: position 333,658 of record VDFB02014391.1, on the reverse strand, counting down.
CCTTTCTGTCCCTCTATCAGTCATCAAAATATCAACCTGTGCCTGACACTGCACTAACTCATCTTGAAGTGACTTAATTTGTGCTTGAGCCTGTGCTACCTCACTCTAAAATGACTGAACCTCTACCTGTAAAGCCACTATATGTGATGATTGCTGATGAGAGGGTATCCCAATCTAAATCTTGGGAATCACCACCTAAGGTACGGTAACACTCCTCCTGTGCCTTGGAACTGCAAAATCAAATGGATGAATGTCATCTACCTCTAATGACCCTACCTCATCATCACTCTCACCACCACCCTCTACACCACCATCACCCCTGCAAACACCCTCCCCACCATCATCACCATCCTCATCATCCCCTCCCTCTCCATCAACTGGCAGTACTGGCTCCTCTCGATGAGTAAATCTAGGAAAGGGATGAGTGTGGAAGTACTCTAAATAATCCTCTATCATCTTGGTGTTTGTAATATATGGAACATACTCCCATAAACTTGGTGTCAAGGTATAGTACTCTATACATGCTACCTCATAAGATACACAGGGGCCCCACTCTACAACATCCTGTCATCGCCGCGCATAATGGGCAACTCCCAGGGGCATCCCCTGAACTTGTCCAAACTGTCGACATACTCGTAGATACATGTATCGATCAAGAACAACATGTGTCCACCCAATCAGATAGCAGGATAACAACATATACGACATCTCCAGTTGATCCTTTGGACACTCCTCACAATCCAAGTACGGGTGCCATGTAACAATCTCCAAATCATCCAGAGCATGCCTCCAATAGGCTACCTTGCCCAACGTATATTGTACATGTGGAATACTGTAACATAAAACATAGGGTCTCCTTGGTGGTCACTGTCTCTCTTCCATGGGTCGAGTGATGGCTATGTGCTCCCATTCCCATGTATGCAGTAATGTGATCCCACATGACAGGCTCATCACCCTGCAATACACAACCTCGTGCAAATCACAATATAAATGGGCTAACATGCATGAACCCCATGCATATCTAGTACCATCTAGTGCCGTATGTGATAACACTTGACCCCACCTTGCTGAAATTCCGTTTGACCTACGATCAAGACAAAGGAATCCACCAATGAAACCAAAAAGCACACATGGCAGAGTATTGTATCTGCTAACCATCTCTATCTAGGGTATCCATCAGCCTACCATGTGATCATCTCGGCATAACCTCTGCAACGCAGCTGTCCCGCCCTGCTCTATCTTATCTTACACCATTTTCTCCCCTATCACTGGGATCTGCATAATATGGTAGACATCCTCTGGGGTCATTGTCATCTCTCTCATGGCTAAGTGAAATGTGTTGTGGTCACTATGCCACCTCTCTGCTAATGTTGTTAGTAAACCTCTATTGATCCTATACTATGGGATATCTAATAAGGAGGTCAGCCCACAACGTGTGATAATCTCCAAATCTTCTACGGACAAACGATGAACCATATTCCATGTCTTCAGGAAATGTTCTTGATACTATAGTACATCTGAATCTCCCTAATCATAATGCAGAACACAAATCAATCAAACAATGTCATGTTCAATCAAGATTATTAGTTAATCAAGGTAATGTGCAGTTAATCAAAACAAGTTCAACTAGGACAATCAAATCAATCAGAACAATCATCAAGTCAATCAATCAGGACAATCACTCCTATCATCGATCCTCGCCTATCATGAGGTTGATGTGCAATCACTCCTATCATTGATCCTCGCCTATCATGAGGTCAATGTGCAACCAATCTTATCATCGATCGTCGCCTATCATGAGGTCGATGTGCAATCAATCCTATGATCATTCCTCACCTATCATGAGGACAATACATCAATCATCACACCATCGATCCTCACCTATCATGAGGTCGATATGCTATCAATCCTATCATCGATCCTTGCTTATCATGAGGTCGATGTGCTATCATCCAATCATCAATCCTCGCCTATCATGAGGTCGATATGCTATCAATCCTCTCATTGATCCTCACCTATCATGAGGTTGATACATCATTGGTTCTCTCATTTGATTCTCACCTATCATGAGATTAAATCATCAACTATCTTACTCGAACATCAATCAAACAATGCACATCTCACAATTAGACTGAAATCAATCCAAAACATGACAAACCAATGACTACTATGACTCAGAAACATTTTGTGAACATCATCACGAGGGCTTTCCGCAGTCACACCTTCTCAAATGGGGCAAACCACAAGCTAAACCACCTAGAATCAACAAAGGTAACAACTTTCCAATGCAACAAGAGGCGCCATTTGGGACCCCAAAGGCACCAAAACTCTTAAATCACATAAAAACTTGAATTTCAAGCTTTCAAAAGGTGCCATTTGGGACCCCAAAGGCATCAAACCTCTCAAACACATTAAAAGCCACTTCAAAATGGAAAAAACATCATCCAAATGTGCAACAATAACATCAAACAAGCTACAACACCTATCTATGATGTTCAAAATACCATTAAAAGGAAAGAAAATGATTAACAAAGAGGTTTCTCGTAAAGCGTATTGTAGGTCCAGAGACAGCAGGCTGATCAGGTTGGCGAAGATGCTCAAAACAATGCTTGTGGTATGGGAACACCATCTTCCTCTAAGCTCTCCGATATTCAACTTCTCCAAACTCAAAATGTGCAAATGAATCCAATTTTACCACTTTTTACCTTTTCAAGGGTAAAATGGAGGGAATTATGGTGGGATTTATTTCCCATTTTTACCACAAAGGAGTTGTAATTAATCAACACTATTCAAAGCAAGAGCTTGCAATGAACTTTCGAGAGATAAATCGTCTCCAACATCCAAATCTCACTGAATCAACATTGGATCATCATCATAATCATCAAAACACCATCACCTCATTCCAACATTTCCTTTTAACATCCCCACATTCACCAATTTATCTCTCGAGGGGGCATATATCTGTCAATACCTGGGGCATTGTCTGGGGCATCAAAATCTTTTATGAGCATCGACATCAAAATTTTCTTTGAAGAAATGTGTAAAAACATCACTTCAAAGAGGGGAAAAATGTATACACCTAAAAATAGTCATCATATTCAATTAATTAAATACAACCTATTTGATTAATGTTTAAACTATGTATAAATAAAGTCTTGCTTTATTTATATTGTTCACTCTTCTTTTAATTCTCCAAAATCATATTCTTCTAAATAATTAAATAAAAAAAGTAGCCTAAACGTGTTTATTTAATTAATCTTCCTTAATCTTGATTAAGAATTAGAGCACATGTCTACTAATTTTTCTTGTGCCACCTCACAAAGGTCACATGAAAATAAATAAGCCGAATTATTAATTAGAATTATCCTCACACACTTCCACCAATTGGAAAAGACACATAGCTTTATTCCCCCACAATTCCAACAAATTTGGAGCACATGGGTCTTTGTTTCACACACTTGGGTCCCCCATCAATTTGGCATGTTTTGAATTGGTCAAGGGATTCTCTCCACACACATGGCATGTTGTCTTTGGTCAAGGGGACAACGTCCTGATTCTTTCCATCTCCACCGTCTATTCTTTCCCCTTCGAATCTAGACTGTTGATAGGTGCCACCTCACAAAATGCTTGAGAAAACCTATAAATACACCTCCTTGCCTTTGCATTTATCATCCACAATTGAAGTAAAGTTACTATGCAGGTTTCTCTTAGGAGCTTGGAGCTTTTATGGAGTCTTATAATTAGTTTTCATATCATGTGTTACTTTGCATTCTCATTTTAGATTAATTAATTGCTTCATAGTTGCATTTTATCATCCCCATTGCATCATAGTTGCATTTTAGGTTAGTTTGTTTTATGTTTTCATTTGATCATATGCATAATCATGAATAGTTCATTTTAGTTTCATATCATCTCACTCATCTCCACTTCATTTATCATCAACATCATCCTTTGTTTATCATCGTATCCATCATCCTTTCCATTATTTTGTTTCATTTAGAAGCATACCACTAATCCTTCCCACATACATTTGCACATAGAAATAATTTTAGCTTGCATATTAAGCATCAAATCTAGTTTTCTAGGTTGTCATTTAACAACCATTGTGCCCATAGAAATATAAGGGCCAAATGGTTTAATAAATCCCTGGAAATAGAGGACAATGATATGTATTTGAAAGGTTTGATTGTATTACAAATAGAGTAGTTTACTTGATTGAATCTTGAATGTAAACCGGGTTTCATTAAGGTTTGTGTTGACATTGAATCTCTCCACATTCGACACACACACACCTAGTAGTTCCAATAATTTTTGTTGGAAGGGAGATGCTTTGTGGCATAAAGAGAAATTATATATTTACAATAATTCATCTCTCAAACAAAATATTCTCGCAAAGCTTCATGATTCTCTAGTTGGTGGTCACTTCGTATTTTTGAAGACATGTCATCAAGTTAAGAAAGACTTCTTTTGGGAAGGGCTAAAAGGGGATGATCAAAAATTTATGGTAGGACATTTGGTTTGTCAAAGAAATAAAGGGGAGATAATTAAGACACCTAGTCTCTTACAACCCTTAGTTATTTATAACCAATATTGGGAAGAGGTCTCCATGGACTTCATCATAGGGCTTTCAAGATCTAATGGTAAGAATGTCATCATGGTAGTACAGGATCACCTGACTAAACATGCACATTTTATTGCATTATCACATCCTTTTATAGCAAGTAAAATGGAAAAATAATTTTTGGAGAATATTCAAAAGATACGTGATATACCCAAGGTTATTGTTAGCGAGAGTGATCCTATCTTTAGTAGTAACTTTTGGATAAATTTATTCTCATTTTTTGGGTACTCAACTGGCTCATAGTTCTTAATACCATACTCAATCTAATGAGAAAACTAAGGTTGTTAATAAGTGTTTGGAAATATATCCACATTATTTTACTTTAGATAAACAGTCTCAATGGGTAGATTAGATACCACTAGCAAAATGGTGGTATAATGTCTTCCTTTCATAGTTCATAAAAAATATCTCTATTTATGGCTCTATATGGATATTATCCTCCTTCAATCACATTGTCATTGAAGGTGTCACCAAGAGCTCACACTTTGTAGGACCACACACTTCATAAAAAACAAGTACTTTCAAGACTCAAAGAGAATCTAGTCATGAAACAAAATTAAATAAAGCAACAGTCGGAACAACATCGTAGCGAAAAAAGTTTTGAAGTTGGGGGTTGGGTTTTCTTGAAATTATAGCCTTACAAGAAAATTCCACTGAAGAAACAAATAAAGAACAACAATTTGTCTCCAAAATATTATAACCCATACCAAATCATGCAAAAGATAGGTAGTGTTTCCTACAAGCTTGAAATTCCACCAACAAAAAAGATGCATCCAATTTTTCATGTTTCTTATTTGAAGAAGGTAATTGGGAATAATATCCCCACTCTGAAAACTTAACCAATCTTGAAGAAGAAGGAAGAATCATATTGGAACTAGAGCTTATTATTAAAAAATGCACAAGGAAGATAAGGACCAAAAAACTCACTCAGTATGTCATCCAATGGAAGAATTCACCAATTGAAGATTCCACATGGGATGATGAGGAGTTCATTCAAAAGCATCCAAAATTGATTAGCATTGAGGACAATGCTTCTTTGAAGAGGGGGGTATGCTATTCCCTTAATATTAGAGTATAATGAGTTATGACTAGTCAACTTGTGACTATCTTAACTCTTAATTAAGTCATATTATCATTATTATATTGTTATTTAGTTAATTAGATTAACCTAGGGCTTATATAGGGTTATCTAAGTTGGATTGGGTGATATCCTAGCATAAATAGCTATATATAGGAGGTAGTGAGTCTTATTTCATCATCATATTGTGAATTGTGTTCTCATTGGAGATATTTTGAGGTTTTTCCCCTCAAAGTGGCTTGTTACTCTAAGTTATTATCAAGTATTTGTAGCATATTTCCTATCATATTCTTCCATTGTGCAAGTTATTTCATTACAATTTATACATGTGGGGTAGTCACTTACCTCAATTGCCTTCTCATTTCACTCTTGCATTTATATACAATGGTTTCTAAGTATTGGCATATAACTTATATTGGTTTATCACCCTTGTACAAGGTTATTTCATTTTGTAGGGATCCTTCAACTCTTGTGAGTCTCTCAAAAACTCTAATATAGTATCATCAAAACTTGAATTTACAAGCCCATTATTTTATTTGGGGGATTTTTTCAACAACTTTCACATTTGCATCTTGGAGTAGAACTAACCTCATTGTTGTGTCTAGTAGGACCAAAGATATATGGATTGATAGTAAAATTAATAAGGTTTTCCCATAGTGTTGTATAAAGGTTTTTAGGGTTCTCTATTGGTAGTCATGCAAAAATATATGGATTTGTATTTTCATACAACCACCATTTAGTCTAGTTTGGGATGTCTTGAATTTTGTGCTAACATAGTCTTACATCAACTCTAGTATGATGCAAACATTTTTTTATTTTTCCATTTTTAATTTTTTTTTTTTTTGTAGAGTACGAACCTACATAGGGCACAACCCTACATAGGTCTAATATTAGCTATTAGTTTGCATATGAAGGTAGGTGGTCCTTGGGGACCCAACCTTTAAGGGGATTAATCATAGCATTGATTATCATTCCCATCATTGCAACTTACCATTAGGATTGGTGCAAATATTCATTTCTACCTCCACCTCCATTATGGTCCTTGTGCCATTGGTATCTATGTTTCCCAAGGACTGTAAGAGTTGGTAGAGAATAACTCTACACCATGAAATATTTGGCTAAAGATTATAGCCACCTAAGATCTAGGAACTTCATGAAAGCACAAGAAAGATCAATATGCAATGCTCAAGATTGCAATGAAATTAAATAAAATAGAATTTGATATAGTTTATGAGAACCCCTTGGTTATATAGCCAGGGTGAGACATAGGATTAAACAGGATTATAACAAGTTTCTTAGTCCTATGACATGTGACAACTTATCATAACTACATAGGACACGTGTTAAAAGTCAAAATATAAGATAAGATCTAATGACAACTAATACCTTCTAGAAATATTCCCTCCTAAGACCTAAGTAAACTTAACATGTAAATATGACCTACTAATGACTAGATAGGTAGAACAACTATTTACACCAACAACCCCCCTTAAGTGAAAATTAGGGAGTATTTTATTATTATGAAAATGAAACAAGGATGGGTCTCAACTAAGAGGCCATGTTAGTTACCCATGTAAAAATGTAAATGCAATCTCTCAAAAATGAAGAAAAGGAGAAAACCCAGTGGGAAAAAACTCCTCTCCAAAAGAGAGATGAAAAAAAATTCTCTCAATGAAGAATGAGAAGGACACGACCCCATTCAAGGAAAAATAGCCCCATAAGAGAGAAGAAGAAGAGAGACCATGCAACCCCCCCTGAATGTTGAGTTTCTTGCAATGATGGTAGAAGCTCAACATTGAATGCAAAAAATGATCCAAAAGAATCAAACAACATTCCTCCCCTTAGGAAGAAACAAAACTAAGATGGTATGCAAGATGTATTCCCATTCCTAAAAGGAAGATGCAGGAAGAAGTATGATGTGTGATGTCTTTGAAGAATGCTCAAGTGTCTCCACATTGATTCCAAAAGTTGTCACACTCCAAACATGCATTTTAGGCCACACTGTCAAAGAAAACAATCCAAAATATCCTAGAAATGATTGTAGAACATAATCCAAAGATAAAGATACCTCCTTTGAAGACTAATAAGCCTCCTCCAAATGTTGTACAAAAGTATCCACACTCATTTCAAAATGCAAAGGATGATCAGGTAGAGAATGAATAAGAGGGTCAGAGTGTTCCCTCACAACAAATGAAGAAGGATCATCTTCATCAAATAGAAGATGAATGCAATCAATGATGTCTCCCAAATATGAAATGCATGACTCACAAAACAAACCAAAAATGTCTATCAAGTACTCATCCTAAGCATCCATCTCTAGAAGATGATGTATTTCCTATTGCACTAAAGCACAAGGAGCCAAAACTATGGCAACACAAGCATTCCTTAGGTACAACAATAGATGAATGAGTTGGAATATCAACACATGTCACTAGATCCTCAGTAGATGAAATAATACCAAGATTCAAGTGACCATATTGAATCTACTTAAGGGTGTCCACACTAGATGCCTCAATGTGAACATCTGTCAAATAAATAGTACGAGAAAAATGTGAGAAGGTGTAGACTCGAGATTGGTGATCAACCTCCCCAACTACAACTATATCCTTGCTATGAAAATCCTAAATTATGAAATAATTTGGTGTGAACTCAACACTCTCGCTTACTCCACCATGTGTGATTTGATAGATATAAAGGATATTGGTTGACAATGAAGGCACACAAAAAACAACATTGAATTCTCCTTCATCCATGTTAGTGGATCCCTTCCCACAAACATGCATATTGTGTTTTCACCATCAAGATGTGTGGTGATGAACAAGTCTCAAATGAAGAGAACACACTCTCTGATGAAGCCATGTGATGTGAGGCTCTTGAATCAAGTATCCACCTCTCTGACTTAGAATCTACAAAAGCAACAATTTCTTTCCCCTTATGTCTATTGGACTTTGATGATGAATAAGAAGATGAATATTTTGATGTTGAAGACTCATTGATTTGATGCTTCTTAAGAAGATTCTTTAACTCATCAATTTATTTTGAATAACATTGGTGTTCATCATGCCATGATTTATTTTAATATGCACAAGTAGGCTTCTCCTTCTTAGATGATTCCACTTTAGAGGGAGAGGATTTAAATTCTTTAAGTGGCTTTTTCTTTTTCTTCTTTTGCTTCATATCAATATTCCTTGATTCTTTCTATAGACTCACTAGCCAACAATGCTTGTGACTTGGAAGACTTGATTAGACCCATATTAGTTAACTTTTCTTCCTCTTGGATTAGGAGATTTGCAAAGTAATCAAACTTAGGATCAACATATGATGATCCCATAGAAAGTCAATGGGTATGAAAGCTAGAAACAAACACTGAATACTTAGGACCAATATTGGATAACACATTAAAAATCAATTGTAAATCCTCCTTATCAATGTTGCAATCTTTTAGCTGTGTTCTTAGTTGTTTAAATTTGGAGATGTAGTCTTGGATGTGGTAAAAAAAATTAGAATCAAGATTCATCAAATCATTATCAATCTGATATCCCTTAATCTTATCAATGTTACCATACAATTTCTCAAAAACATCCCAAGACTCTTCAGGCGGTTTCCATGATTCAACATGAAGTTGTAAATCAAATGAGACTAATGAACATATGCATCCAAGTTTTTTCTCATTATTAATATCCCATTTTTCCAATTCTTTAGAATCAGTAGGTTTAGGAATAGTTTCTTTTAGATGAGCTATAAAACCCTTCCCCAAGAGATAGTTCTATACTGATTTTCTTGGTTATAGGACATAATAACCCGACCAAAATAACCTTGGAAAAAATAACCTAGTCACAATAACCCAAGGACAAAATAACCCAGGGTCATAATAAACCGAGCCAAAATAACCCATGGTTAGAATAACCCATGAAAAGAATATCCCCGTAAGAATATAGAGAAAGGAAAACAAAATTTATAAATTACATGGGTTATTCTGTCCATGGGTTATTTTGACCACGGGTTATTATGTCCATAGGTTATTATGATAGGGTTATTGTGGCTGGGTTATTATGTCATGATACCGATTTTCTCCATGTAGCATAATTATATGGAATTAGGAGTTCAATTTGAGATTTCCCCATTGCAAGAACACAAACCAAGAAAAAGAAAGAAATCAACCATTGCAAGCTTACCCCCCTGAACTACTCAATCAAGACACCCCCAAGAAATATATGATTTGTGGAACTTTATACTTAGTGTGATTATAGGTGCCACTTGCCAACAACAACGAAGTGGACTTGATCTTAGTGCATATAGATAGCCAAATTTGGCCACAAACTCAAATCAAAATTTTTACATAGAATGGGATCAATCTAATCACACCACTAGAAGGTACACAAAAAAATATGCACTTTAAAAAAAATCACCCAAAAATGTTACCGTAGGTGAAAGAATGGAGCCCCGAAAGTTCTGAAAATGAGAATGACTCAATAACACCTATGAGAATTATGGAAAAAACAAGCACCAAAATCAAAAATCAATTACACTACTACATAAGTGCAAATTTTTTCCCCAAATCAAAAAAAGGATTCAGGATGACCAAGTTATAAGTGTTTGAATTTTTCCCTCCAAAATGAAAATTGCATTAGAGAGGGAGGAAATTTTTTTTTAGCCTTGTTGACATCACTGTTGATGTAGTGATGATGTCAACAAATGATGGGTTTAAAATTAATGGTTGGATAGCTGTCACCTATCGAAATATACCTCGATTGGATAGAATATTCTTTGTACCGACATATACCAATAGAATATTCTCTACCAGTGCTCAAGGAAGCTGCAGTGGAATTTAAGAATATTCTCTAATGGGATGTTTTGTTTTTGGTTGTTAGTTTATATTTTCTAGTCAATGTTGGAATGTGGGGCCATCGGGGCCGCCCGGGCATGCCATGTGGCATCCTCTGGCGGTCTGTAGTACTGCCAAAATCAACAAAAAAATGTAGATTTTTTACTCTTTTTTTATTTTTAAATTCTAAAAAAATTAATTCAAGAAAATATAAATTTTAATTTATTTTTTCACCTGCGATAGATTTTTTTACTACGATGACCATTGCATTAATGGCGACTGTACGGTCACACAGACAACCGAATTGGGTGATTTTTTTCCTCAAGCTCCAAGTGAGGTGCTCAGATTTACATGATTTGACAATTGATCTTGGGGTTTTTGGGACTCCTATATGTGATGGCAGGGTCGGATTTCACCCAAAATGCTCCAAAATTGTAGCTACCCCCTAGATCTGGAAACCACACTTCAACTTCAAACCTGTTGGAATCAAGCAACATTGAGAGGGGGGGTGAATCAGTGTTGTGCAATTTTTAACTTTATTAATCTAATCTTCAAAGTACTTATAACATTCAACCAAAATAAATATGCATGAACATAATGTAAGCAACCACAACACCATAACACAAGGATTTTTATGTGGAAACCTTGTTAGGGGAAAAACCATGGTGGATGGACAATCCTCAATATAATCTGAGTATACTCAAAAAGATGTTTACAAAATGGGAATGCACTTGCATTTAGGCACACTGCCTAGAGCTCACTGCTCAAAATTAGAAAGGATAACTGCCTTACAAAATTTTGGAATACTTCCAAAGATTTGAACTAAGAAAGATAACATCTAAAAATTCCTGATTATAGTTCCGGTTAGGCTCAACAATCAAATTCTACTCCTTCAGACTGGTTCTGCTTTGTTCTGCATCAACTCGTAGCAAAAATACTTAATGCGCAAGTGAAACTATGCTTAATCGCTTTTCTAATCTTCCAATATTCACAATATACATCCACTTACATCGAACATATATCAAAATGATATAATCAATCACTTATATATATCCACTACAAGGGATTTGATCGCTCCATGTTGGCTTCAACAAGATAAGCAAACAAATCATTCATAATATTCAATGTGAATCCACAAGATTCAACCACAACATAGTGAGGACCCAAAACTAAATGCTCAAACACAAAAAAAAGAAAAGCAATAACTCCTCAAATATCCACGACACACTATATCCACCAAGTCGGCCTTCATACATGGATGCTCTGTTAAAGCTTAACAGATAAACACTGATCTTCAATCTGTTTGTCGATATGAGAAAAATGAAATGTGCGGATCAACTAGCTAACAAGGGTTTCCATCAATGACAACACCATAAATCATGTTTAGTGTCTCTTGCCAACAATCTCCCCCTTTGGCATTGATGGCAACACTTAGTGAAAAATAACTAAGTGTCGGATCAGTACCAACAAAAATACACTGCCAACCAAAAATGCAAAAATATCTCCAAAACTATAGCTCCCCCTTAGATGAATATACATTTTTCACTGTTCTATTCTCCCCCTTGGGAATCCACATACAAAGCAAACAAAAAACTTCAAACTGCATATGTACAAATTTGTTTCAACAATTTACACAAACTGGAAAATATCTTCAAAATTGGTTTTCAACAAGTTCAGGCTTGAGTCCCAACACTTCTTAAGACTCTCCAAAATAGTTATGTGACCACAAAGCAAATAAGATTGCATCTCAGCTGATTCAAGGTTATAGGGTCATTGACCACCAAAGCATCTTGTGCTTCCTTCAAAGCACTCAACATAGTTTCCATTTTTGGACTAATTAAACCTCTAAGTTCACAAGCTCTTTCCACAACTCTGTCATTTTCATGCTTCAAACTCTTTATTTTGTCAAGTAAAGAGATAATTTGACCTTCTTGCACTCCAATAGAAATAGTTAAATAATCAAAAGCATTAGAAATAGTAGCTAACGCTTTCTCATGATCCTTAACCTTCTCATTATCCTCAGTAAGTTTTGATAAAGACAAACATGACTTATAGACTTTTCCACCTTTAGATAGAGCAATATGAACATTCTTTGCATAGATAGCTAACATAGATTTATCTTTAGCTATCATACCTTTCAGACTACTGAACCTTTTGTCATCAAACTGCTTCTGTACCTTGACCATAGCTGACTTCTCAAGTGACTCAAAATGAGTACTTACCAAATTTATGAGCTTCTTTAGCTCACCAGAGGAGGAACCAGATTGATCTTTAACATGGGTAGGTATGATCTTCCCTAGAATACTAGATGCAAGATTCAATAATTCACTATCCTCAATGTGGGCCTTCAGAATTTCTTCCCTAGCCTTAGCTTGTGCAAATGATGCAACTTTCATTTTCTGAATTGGGGATAAAGTAGACAAATGAATAGGGGCATCTCCCAACTCAAGATCAAATTCTTCCTTTTTCTCATCTAGAAATCTCTTCACTGCCTCTGCAGTGTCTCTTGCTTCCATTGGAATTTCCTTCTTTTCTTCAACCATAGATTTTTGCTTGTCATTTGGAATTTCAACCTCTTCAACTAACATCTCCTTTTATTCAACCAACACAACTTTAGGAGCTTCAGTCTCCATAGGTGTTTCTGTATGATGCACATCAGGAGGAATCTGAGTATCCTCAACTGTAACCTCTTCATTTACCAGACCAAATGAAATGTATTTTGCATGCTCTTCTTCAGAAACAACGTTAATCTTGTTCTTTAATAGAACTTCCTTTAGAATTCTCTCAGTTTCTTTTGCAACTTCTTTTGTTTTGCCCAACATAAGGTTGTTTATCCTTGACTTGCTCTTGAATTCTCTTTTTGCTTCTTTCAAGATTGACTGCATTTCCTCAATTGAAATTACCGGACTTAGATTATCAAGAATTCACTCTCTTATCTTCTCATCTTCAGTTCTAGCACTAACTCTCCTCATCTCCAAAATTTCATACAATTCCTTAGGCAACTATGTCATTATTTCAACAAGAGTCATATTGAAATTGTTCAAATATTTTATTGTAGCCTCCTCAAGGACTCTTTGACCAACAATATTAAAAGTACCATACACTTCACATAAAGGCTTAAGATTTCCATCCTTAATTATACCTCTTTCAACTTCCTTTATAGACATACCTAGTTTCTCAGGCTTCATCTTCTTCTTTGCTTTCACCTTTTCCTCGGAGGGCTTGTCCTTAGTGACTGTTGCTACTTGAGTTCCCATATGATTTATTTCTCTAACTTCATCATATTTTGTCTCCTCATCTTCTGAGATAGCTACATACACTCTTCTTCTCTTATCCTTCTTCCTCTTACCAAATACCTTGACTTGAGATTTTGCAGGGGCTGACTTCTTTGCATGACTGGATAGAGGTGCAGAGCTCCTTGTTGATCTAGTTTGGGCAGAGGATGCTACCAGACTAGTAGATTTAGTTTTAGCAGGATCTTTTCCTTTTTTGAAATTTGCTTGATCTCTCTTCCTTCTGGCTTCTCTTACTACTTCTGCAGGTATTCCCATACTTTCTGCAAAGACTTCCACTTCTTTCCTTACTCTTTGAACTATCATTGGCTTCTTTAATTTCTCATGGAATTGCATGTCCTTTTTTGCATATGTTCCAAACCTTTCTTCTGTCAGATCCACAGGCTTACTCAACAAATGTTGTGCATATAGTTCCAATATTCATTCCTTGACTTCATATCCCATAGGCATAATCCAAACAGTTCTGGGATCAACTGCTTCCATTAAGCATTGATCAATATCTACCATAAAACAAATTGTGTCCTTATACCTCTCAACAATAGAAGTAGGAATCCTTTCCCTTGCTTGCATTTCATTCTAAAAGTTCTTGAGATATCCCCAGATTGCAGTTTTCCTGACTTGACTATCACCAAGGTTGAATAACATGTCTCTAATCTGAACAACTATAGGCTTATCACCTCTTTTTCAGAACATTTTTCCGACTCCAAGAACTTCATTCATGAAATAAAAGAATAAACACAACAAAAAATTACCGTATTTGAAAGAATTCTTCTTGTCTTTCTTTATCTTGCCAAGATTCTCCATAAGCTGACTTCGAAGCAATTCGCACAAGTCATATTCTGCATTCTCCCTTACCATCTAATAAGTTGCATATATGGTAGTACCAAATACAAAATTTTCTTTGTTGGAGTGATATATCTTATAACTAATGACCATCGAGGAAAATTTCACATCCACATTAGTGATGTTATCAATTGTCATCATTGATCTTCTATCAAATGTTGAACCAGTCACATCAGTGATTGTCTAATTCTTTATAGACTTCAAAATCGGAAAACCATTGGAAGAATTTAGACTTGTAACAACTCTTATAGCTTCTTTTGTTATCTTGAAAGGTTGATTCAAGCCCATAAATTTAGCATGGACTTAATTCAAGATGTACCAGACCCATTCGCTTTCATCAAACATAGGGAATTTCACAAGCTGCGTAAATTTTTTCTCTTCTAAGGTTTTGAATTCAGGCTTAACACATAAATCCTCTCCAATAATGTGTTTGGAATATAAGTTCAACAACTACGAGCTTCCTAACTCTTCAATATTAGCATGAATATATGCCCTAATGTCTTCAATATGTAAAACTCCATACGACATAGACAAAAATGTACCTAAGGGTTCCATTTGAATTTTGGATAGGGTCTATCCTTCACTTCAACTACCAATGGAGTAGCCATTTCAACAAATTTGCAGGTTTACAAGTTTTCCCGAAAATACCTTTTAGTCAAAGTAGGGTTTGAGCTTCGAATCGCCTTCACACTTGAATTCTCCTAAATTTTTCCAAAGTTTTCTTCAGAGCTCAAAAACTTCTTCTCAAAATGAAAAGTGACAAATGAAAGATATAAATGACCTTTTTATCACTCGCACACCTAACTTTTCAACGCAATAAATGATTTTTCCCTAACTCATATGGATACCTTGTTTTCATACACTATAAAAGATAACTCTTCTGCGGACCTTTAATTTTGCATAAACACTCTCTCCAATTATTTGACAACATTTGTAGATCACCAATGTAATCATTGTGCTCATCCACATCTCGGTGTCAATTACCGACAGGGGGTTTGGAAAATTTTCTTGACAGTTCCCCCTAGGCTAAAAAGCCTTAACTTAATTCCCAGAGGAATTACCAGAAGCTGATTCTGGTGCTGCCTCAATTTCTATAACAGAGGGACTCTTCTTCACCCAAGTTTTCTTCATCTTCTTTTTGATCTGATCTGTAGTAACTTCCCCTTTTCCTTTTACATCCTTTTACATGTTTCTTCTTTGATTTACCAGACCTCTTTTGTAGAATCTATCAATGTGACCAGTTTTGTTGCAATTGTAGTACACCACATTTCTTTGTCCAAACCAGTTGCTCCACTCATTTTCTCTCGATTTACTTTGATTAGAAATATGGCCAAATATATTGCATGTATAACATCTAACATTTCTATAAAAAAAAATCATCACACTTCTGCATTCATTTAACTTATGACCATACTTGTTACAATTGAAGCACTGACCGGAGAATGATGGACCATTTGAATTCATTCTACTTCTGCATTGAGCTTCCATATGACCAAATTTGTTTCAAGTAAAATAATAACCATTGAACCTCTGAGCATTAGGTTGTCTTACCAAATACCTTCCAATGTTGTTGATCTGATTTCCTTGTCTGATTCTCCTTTGTCCAGATCTGAAAATTTCTCCTTCCTCATATCCAAGACCTCGCTTGTCACCATCAATAATCTGACTTTTAATTAGTTCATCAATCTTGGCTGAGCTAACCTTAAACTTCTCCTTGTATTCATTTGTAGTAGAAATTTAATCTTTGAGATCAACAATGTGCTTTTCAAGCTCTTCCTCATTGTGTTTGGTTTTTTCTAACTCATGTTCCAACTGAATGAATCCATTAGTAATTTAGTTGCATTCTTCAAATTTCTTTTTTAGGGATTGGGCAATATTTTCTTCATTCTTCTTTTATTCTTCTATCTCCTTAGTCATCCTCATCATAATAAATTCCATCTCATGCTTCAGAACTGTATTCTCTCTGCCAATTTGTTCACATTCTTCTATCTTTTCCTTCAGGGCTTGACTCAGTTGTTCATCTTCAATGTGTTTACTTATCATCCTGCTTGATCTGATCACATAGTTCCCTTCTCTTCTCCCTGGACTTATTGATTTTATCTTTCAATGAATCAATTAATCTCTCAGCATTCATAAGATTTGCTTTCAATTCCCAGACATCATAGTTAGACTGATCAAGATCATCTAGGGCCACCATAAGTAGTTGTTGAAGACTGCTTGAATCCATTGAAACACTTTCCAAGGTCTTCCCCAAGCTGTTAAACTCCTTCCGAGGAACTAAGCTCTAGTACCAATTGTTGGAATCAAGCAAAACTAAGAGGGGGGTGAATCAGTGTTGTGCAATTTTTAACTTTATTAATCTGATCTTCAAAGTACTTATAGCATTCAACCAAAAGAAATATGCATGAACATAATGTAAGCAACCACAACACCATAACACAAGGATTTTTACGTGGAAACCCTATTAGGGGAAAAACCACGGTGGATGGCCAATCCACAATATAACCTGAGTATACTCAAAAAGATGTTTACAAAATGGGAATGCACTTGCATTCAAACAAATTGCCTAGAGCTCACTGCTCAAAATCAGAAAGGATAATTGCCTTACAAAATTTTGGAATACTTCCAAAGATTTGAACTAAGAAAGATAACATCTAAAAATGCTTGATTACAGTTCTAGTTAGGCTCAACAATCAAATTCTACTTTTTCAGATTGATTCTGCTCTTTTGCTCTGTTCTGCATCAACTCACAACAAAAATCCTCAATGTACAAGTGAAATTGCGCTTAATCGCTTTCCTGATCTTCTAATATTCACAACATACATCCACTTACATCGAACATATATCAAAATGATATAATCAATCACTTATAAATATCCGCTACAAGGGATTTGATCACTCCATGTTAGCTTCAACAAGATAAGCAAATATTCACAAACTATTGGCTTCAAATCATTCATAATATTCAATGCGAATCCACAAGAGTTATCCACAACATAGTGAGGACCCAAAACTAAATGCTCAAACACAAAAACACTTAAGCAATAACTCCTCAAATATCCACAACACACTATATCCACCAAGTCAGCCTTCATACACAGATGCTCTGTTCAAGCTTAACAAATAAACATTGATCTTCAATCTGTCTGCTGGTATGAGCAAAATGCAACGTGTGGATCGACTAGCTAACAAGGGTTGCCATCAATGACAACACCATAAAGAAAGAGCATACTTCTACTAGAAAATGAAGATCCCCTCAGAAGTATGATGAATCTGAAGACCAAGGAAGTAATGCAAAAGACCAAGGTCAATCATATAAAATCACTCCATCAATGCTCGCTAAGTACTCTAAATCATGGAAGTGGAACTCCCTATGAGAATCAAATCATCCACATCGAGCACAATAATGAGAATATCCTCTCCATGTCTCTGAGTATAAATTGTAGGATTAGAATGGAAAAAAGTGTAGCCAAAAGCAAGCAAGAAACTATCCATCTTCTCATACCAAGCTCAAGGGGCTTGTTTGAGACCATATAATGAACGTCGAAGCCTGCAAACAAATGAAGAGTCCTACACAAAACCTGGTGGCTACTCCATAGAGATCTCCTAATGAAAATCCCCATGAAAGAAAGCACTCTTCATGTACATATGATACACTGACCATACCTGTGATGCAACTATAGTAAGGACAAGGTGAATAGAATCCATATTGGTGATAGGAGAAAAGGTCTTTGAATAGTTAATTCCTTCAACCTGAGAAAATCCCTTTGCAACAAGATGAGCCTTGTACTTTTCAATGGAACCATCAGTTGCATATTTGGTTCGATAAACCCACTTGCATCGAACCAAGTTTCTTCCCTTAGGAAGAGGCACAAGATCCCAAGTATGATTCTTCATCAAAGAAGAACACTCATCAACCATAAGACTATCCCATTCAAGAATTCCTGAAGCATTTGAAAACTTTTGAGGATTATCCGAAATGACATGACTCAAAAGAGTAACACCTAAATTTTGAGAATGAGTGTGGTGAGTGTCTGTGGGATCACCAACAAGAGAACTGACCTCCTCAAGAGTAACATGAGGCCATCATGGCCTAGTGGGTGGATTAGGATGATTTGGATCAAGACCATCATTAGAATCTTCCTCGAGAAGAAAAAAATCCTCAATTGAAGAATATTTAGTAGGTTGTAATCAAGAAGAAGTTGAAGAAGGATTTGTTTATGTGAAGGACTCAAAAAATTGAACATCACGACAAAAATGAACCTCTCGTGTGTTAGGATCAAATAATCAATATTCCTTCACATCATCATAATATCCAACAAAAATGAACTACTGACTCTTATTCTCCATTGATTTACGTTGGCCATCTGGAATGAATGCCCAAGTCTCACTGCTGAATACTCTAAAGAAGGATACATTAGGCTTGTGATGAGACCAAGCCTCCTTAAGAGTCATATTCCACACTACCTTGTGAGGCATATGATTCTGAATATAATTGGCACAATTGATAGCTTCATCCCAAAGTGCTCGAGCCATGGACCTAGACTGAATCATACAATTTCCATCTCTTGTAGAGTCTTGTTCTTTCTCTCTACCACACCATTCTATTGAGGAGTGTAAGGAACCATGTGCTGATAAAGAATACCATGCTCACTGCAAAAATCCTGAAATGCTCGATTGACATACTCCCCCCATTATCTATGCATATTCATCAAAGAGAGAAAACTAACTGCTTCACATTTTTTTTGAAGGTCTTGAAGAAGGTGGGGACCTCACTCTTGAGATTCAGAAAGTAGACCCATGTGTGTCAAGAAAAATCATCAATGAAAGTAAGCACATACTTAGCCTTGAAGAAGGAGTTGGGAATGACATGAGATCATTATGCACCAACTCAAGGGGTGTGGCTGTATGTGTAGCTTGACCCTTAAGAAAAGGATCTTGATGTTGTTTTCCAAGAACACAACCTTGACAAAATCCATCAGTGCAAGAGATCTTAGGAAAACCAACCACTAAGTTATGTGTGTGCATCTGCTAAAGATATCTACAATTCAAGTGCCCAAATCTTTCATGCCAAAGATTTCTCATTGAATCAAAATGAGCAATAAAACATGAACTTGATGAAGACTCAAAGCCATCAAACCAATACAAATAGTTCTCATGATCAACTATCCCTATAGCGAAAACCTTCTCAAGATCCTACAACTGTCTAATAGTCACATTCTATGGAGTAAACTCAACATTCTTTCCATCTCCAGAATGAAAAATCTGATATATGGAAAGTAGATTTGTTGAAATATTAGGAACAAGAACATCCTCAATGCAACCATCTAGCATATAAATGAAGCATGCCCCCAAAATTGGAATTTGTGAAGAGTTCCCAACTGCAATATGAGAAGTAGAAGTATGAGAAATGGAATCAATAAGATCATGTGATGTGAAGCACCTTAATCAAGAATATAACTATGAGAAGAAGAATAAATGGCATGAGATGAAAGATATTGCCCTTTACCCATGGAAGAGGACTTAGGAATTGAAATATTATGTTTCCTCATAGCCTCCTCCAAGGCTTCCAGTCTCTTGAAACAATGAGACTCATCATGCCTAGTTTTTCCACAAAATGAACAAGGATCTCCTTTCTTTTTCCTGGTCTTGGAAGTGTTGATTATCATGGTGAAGAAAGCTTGCAATATGAACTTAAATAGGTGAATGCAAATCTGAAATATGTAGATTAACCTTTAGCCTTAGTGTGAAGAAAGAATGAGAGAGAGAGATAGAAGAATCATAACACATGCAACAACAAATTTATGTGGAGAAACCCCAAAGGGAAAAAAATTCACCACCGAAAGAGAGGCAAGTATATTACTAATATTATGAAATATTACATGCAGCAATAGACTTCTCTTATCATCCCTGTAAAATCCTGCAGCACCATGTTACCTTGCAAACCTGCAAAACTGAATTGAATAACTCTAGCTCAAGGCCCCTATTTAAAGAGATTTGTGAGGATGAAAGCCACCATGGTTTCACCAAACAATAGGCAGAAATACCACCTAGAAAAACCCATGCCTCCATTCATGAAATGGTCATGATGTCCTAAAAATAGCCTCTTACAGATTCTCTTACAGTTGTCATAAGGCATAACTTATGCATGAGCACTTAGGGTCAAAGATAGCATATTCTGTCATAGGAATCTGTCATACTTGTCATAGGAATCTGTCATACTATCATAGGATCTTATTAAAACTATCATACATGTCATAGATGCTCTTACAACATCCTAACAACCTCATTTTAGAAGATTCCAAGTGGGACACCTAGCTATTTTGTCCTTTTCCTAAATGACAAATGGTAACGGTAACACTACATTTACATTGTCTCTTTCACCACCGTTGGTTAAACGGTTTCACCTCTTATGGGTAAATATTGAAAACACTTTAGGAGAATAATTAATTAAAGGATTTACAAGGTTGATGGCACCTAAATCCTAATAGGAAGAAGAATCTTTAGAGGTAGAAGGAGGTGGAGTGGAATTTTGATTGTTCTTCTGCTTCGGTTTGAAGGGAGACTCATTACCTGAAGATGATTTTGTCTTGGGCTTCTTCTTAATCTTTCCCTTACCCTTAGAATATTGAACTATTAGAACTTGATTCTTAGAACTAGGTGGTGCATCCAACTGAACCAACTTGGCTTGCTCCCTGGTAAGACGCTCATAAAACAACTCAAAAGAAGGAATTTTATAATCTTTTCCCATGGAATCAATAGTAGAATAGAAAGTAGAAGATAACACTTGATAAGGGCCTCTTAACTTAGACATAATCAAGAAGATACATTCATCATTAGATTTATCATGCTCACATCCTTTTAATTGTGAAAAAATCAGTTTGAGTTGTACAAGAAAATCTTGAATAGAAAGAAATGCATCTGGAGAGAGTGATTGTAGATCTGCTTGAAGCTACAAGATTCTGAATTGGTTAACTTTACTGTACAATTCTTCAAGTTTGTACCAACCATTCTTAGGTGTTTTACACTTTGCAATATGAAACAAGTTATTAGATACATGTAAGCCAATGATCCCTTGTGCTTCATCCATTTTACATCTATGGATAAATTTTTCATATTCTCTTATGAAATCAGGTTCTTGTGCATCCAACATTGGCCACAAACCCTTAGATTGTAACAATTGAGTCATTTTTAGCTTCCATGTATGATAATTGTGTGGAGTGAGTAGTTCAATTTACCTTAGATCATCCATGTTGGATAGAAGAACACCAAGAGAAAGAAGACAATGTGGCACTTAAATTGTGCCTTTTACCCTCCAGAATCTATTAAAATTGAATTTGCAACCTCCCCAACAAATTACAATGAAGAAATTTTGCAATTTGTACAAGTGACAAGCTCAAATCAACCGTTTATAACACACGGTGATTTTTACAATTTTTGAAGAAAAAGACTTGTCAAAACTGAAAATAGAGGTTACAAATAGATTCCTTTCAATTTTTTGAGCAATTAAAAAAAAAATACCAAATTTTGACTTTGTATGCAAAAGTTATGTCAATTACAAGTAATAAATGCACCTATACCTTTGAGCTGAAAAAAATGGAAAAAATGGCATAATCTGCAAAGATCAGGTCTACACCACTACAAAGTTCATCAAAGTACCTTTCTGATGATATCTTGCTTGCAAAAAATAGACACCATGATGAAAAGTTGTGAATTTTTGAAAAACTGTCTGAAATTAGGCCTACAATGATGACCCCTTGGCAAAATAAAATTTTTCCAAAAATCAAATTCATCTAAAATAGAATTTTTTATATGATAATAGGGGTTTTTGGGCCTTTTGAACACAACGACAAGGTTCATTTGGGCTGAAAATGCTCTAGTAAAAAGTTGTTTGCAAGATTTGAGCTTCAAACCCTTATTTGCCAAAGTTGCAAATGGTGACCAAATTGAGTGAAACGAAAGACAAATATAACTTTCTCGAGCCTCTTGGATGTTATGGGACAACCAAAAATATTGCCACTATAGCCAAAAGTGTTGAAATCACTAAATCTCACCAAAAATCATACATGCAATATATGATTAATAGATCTTTGCAAACCCTTTATGATTCTCAAGATCGTATTGAAACATAAGAGAAGATCATACAAGAATTTACAAGATCATAAAAGAAACTCAAATCACAATAGAAAAATTGATGGTAGAAACTCTTTAAGAAAAAAGGAATGGGCTTGCAAGATTCAAAGCTTTGATACCATGTTGAAGTGAGCAACCAAGATCTTCAATCTGCAACACCAAATAACCTCCACAAGAAATAGAGAGAAGCAATAATGAAAGATTCTATTCCACCAAACAAGAATTACAATATGATACAATATGATCAAGATGTGATCAATACTATCAATATAAAATATATGCTAGAGATGCCTTTCTTATAAAGGAAAGGTGAGATATAGGATTAGACAAGGTCACGACAAGTGTCTTAATCCTATCACATGAGAAAACAAACTCATAACTACCTAGGATAATGTAAAGTCTAGATAAGACAACTAAGACTTCTGAAAGAAATCTTATATCCTAAGTAAACTAAACATGTGAATAAGTCCCCTAAGTCCCTAGTAAATAATTAACTAGGTACAAGACTTTAATCACACCAACAATGACAACTAACACCTTATAGAAATATTCCCTCCTAGGACCTAACTAAACTTAACATGCAAATAGGACCTACTAATGACTAGATAGGTAAACACCTATTTACACTAATAAGGACCACCCTGGTGCTTGCTACACCCTTAATATTAGTGAATATAGGGTTATGAATAATCATCTTGTGGCTATCTTAACTCTTAATTAAGTCATATTATCATTATTATATTTTTTAGTTAATTAGGTCAACTTAAGGCTTATATAGGGTTATCTAAATTAGACTAGGTGATATCCTAGGCATAAATAAGGTATATATAGGAGGTAGTGAGTCTTATTTCATCATCAGATTATGAATTGTGTTCTCAGTGAAGATATTTGAAGGTTTTCCCCCTCAAAGTGGATTTTTATCTTCTACTATTAAGTATTTACAACATATCTCATATCATATTATTCTATTGTGAAATTTATTTCATAACAAGTAGTATCAAAGCATGATCTTGGCACCATAACGACAATAATTTTTTTCAACTTTGGAGGTCATTTGATGAAACAAATATCTCCCAAATTTTGGTGAATTTGTTCTAATTTTTAAAGGGATTTTGAAGAGAATATGAAAGAAGATACAATCCACATTTTAGAGGAATTGGAGCAAAATTGAGTGATTTATCACATAATTAGGGTTTTTTCCCAATTTATTTGGAAAGTGCATATCTTCCAACTCATACATTTTTTTTTCTTATTTTTACTCGACTTTTTCATTAGTAAGAGATGAGCTTACAATAAAAAATTTAGAGTAATTGAAGCATAATTAAGTGATTCTTGTAAAATTAGGGCTCCCAAAAAATTACTCTCAAGGTTGGAAAACACCTATTTTTCGGAGATTTTTCTAGGAAAGATCAACCTAGGCTCTAGTACATTATAGTAAATTTTTTATATTATTTTGAATTAGAATGATACCACAATAGGGAAATATTTAGATAAGGATGATGTAGAAATTAAGGATATTGACCCTAGTGATGAAATTAACAAGGTCAAGGGTGATATTTCATCATTGAAGATGAAGATGACTAAAGAATTTTTTTCAATAAAAAGGGACATGCAAAACGAAATGAGTGAATTAAAATCACTTATTCATGGTATGTATTATAAGGGAGAAGATTCACCTACTAAGGTGGGAGATAATTCTTTTGTTGGACATGATTGTTTTGGTCTTGACTTAGATCTCAAGAAGGATCATCCCTTTAATAATCATATGCCTCAAAAATTCATACCCAAGTTGGATATGAGAAATTTTGATGGAAAGGATACAATTAATTGGAATTTCCAAATGGATCAGTTATTCATGTTCCTAGTCAACAAAAGGTGACTATGGAATCATTATACTTGGAACCAACTCAATTTATTTTGCATTGTTGGTTATGTGATGAGAAGAGAAATAAGGGTTGTGTGGTCACATGGTCAATTTTTCAAGAGGAATTTTCTATCTATTATGGAAACAACTTTATGGATAAATACTTCTGAAAAGTCGCTAAATTAAAGAAAATAGGTATAGCCAAGGACTATACTTAGCAATTTCAAGCCCTTTTTCTAAGAGTGAAGAATGTGAAAAAAATAAATTTGAAGAATTATTTCTAGGAGGTTTAAATGACCATATAATATATGAGGTATGTTTTTTCCAACCATAATTCTTGTCACAAGTGATACTTATGGCAAGACAAGTAGATAATTTTTTGGCTAATAGACAAGAGATTGTAAATATAAGAGAAATGAGCTCTCCCAAAAATTCATTACCTTAGCCTTCTAGGTTGACTCCAAAAAAAAATGAGAAGAGAGAAAAAGGGATGTACTTCGATTGTGACATCAAATACAGTCAAGGACATAAATATAGCAAAAATATATTGTTCTAAATTGAAGGACCGAGTGAGGAAGAAGAGGAGGAACCAATATTAGAGGGCGATAGGGAGTCACATGAGGAGTCACATGATCCCAACCAATCATTTCTTGTCATGAACTTTAGGTTTTATGGCTCCACAAACTCTCAAGGTAGTGGGTTTCTTAAAGAAGCATAAAGTAACAGTGTTGATCGACTCTGGTAGTACTCATAATTTCATCAAAAAAAAGCTGGTTACTTGTCTAAATTGTTTTATATATCCAACTCGAGTTTTAAGTATTGATTGCACATGGTGGTACTGTTAGTAGATTTGGAAATTCCACAACATTAAATTATTCATAGGGGATTATTACCTTGATTGTCCAATGTATACTATCTCCATGGGTGCAACACATATCATCTTAGTAGTATAATGGCTTACTACATGGGGAATAATTAAGATGAAATTCCAAGAACTATTGATGAGATTTCAATCAGAAGGAAAGACAATAGAACTAAGAGGGTTGAAGCAAAATTCCTTACAAATGGTAAGCGCTCATCAAATTCACACATTGCTTAAGAAGGGGCCTAATGGATTTGTGGCCCAATTATGTTCATTAGAAGCCTATCAAACTAATGATCCCACCTATCCAAATTTATAAGCAATTATTGATCATCTCTTAGTGGTTTTCAAAGATATTCCTAAGGGAATTCCTCCTAAGAGGGATCATGATCATGCCATACAACTAGTTCCAAAGAGCTAGCCACCCAACATCAGAACTTACAAGTACCCATATATACAAAAAGGTGATTGAAAATATTGTCGAGAAGATGTTAGAGGTAGGAATTAGCAGGCATAGCCAAAGTGCTTACTCTTCACTAGTGATGATGCTATGCAAGAAGGATGAAACTTGGTGGATGTTCCTAGAATATAGAGTTCTCAACATGTACACCATCAAAGATAAGTTTCCTATTCTAGTAATTGATTATTTTCTAGATGAGTTGAATAGATCTACCTATTTTACAAAGTTAGATGTTAGATAAGGTTATCACCAAATTCAAATTAAGGAAGAAGATATTTTTAAGACAATTTTTAAGAATCGTGACGAGGTTCATTATGAGTTTTTGGTGATGTCATTTGGTCTTACCAATGCACCATATACATTTTGAAGTTTGATGAACTCCATATTTAATAAATTCTCGAGGAAGTTTGTATTAGTGTTCTTTGATGATATATTAATTTATAGAAAGACATGGGAAGAACAGTTGCAACATGTAGATCAAGCATTATAAGTTCTCAAAGGTTATCAGTTTTATGCTAAGAAACCCAAGTGTACTTTTAGTCTCAACGAGTTGGAGTACTTGGGACACATAGTTTCACATGAAGGAGTAAAGGTGGATCCTAACAAAATTAAGACTATCATGGAATGGCCTATTCCCAAAACCATTAAGAAATTGAGGGGTTTCTTGGGATTGAATAGATACTATATAATATTTGGGAAGAATTATCACCATATAGAAACATCCCTCATAAATTTATTGAAGAAGGATTCTTTTCATTGGAACGAGTCTATTAATGCAATATTTGAGAGATTCAAGGAGGCTATGTGTACAACTCTAGTGCTTGCCACTCTAGACTTCACCAAGGATTTTATTGTGGAATTTGATGCTTTAGGAAATGGTATAGGAGCAATTCTCATGCGGGATGGTCAACCCATTTCTTTTGAGAGTTGTCAATTAAATGGTAAGAATCAACTGTAACTTATTTAAGAGAAGCAAATGCTAGTTATTATTCATGCGATAAAATAATGGAGGCCTTATCTAATGGGTATACATCTCAAGGTTAAGAAAGATCATGATAGCCTAAAATATTTTTTGGAACAAATATTATCTTTTGAAGAGAAATAAAAATGGGCCAATAATATGCTAGGATATGAATTTGAGATTGTATATAAGAAAGTGAAGTAAAATGTTGTGGAAAATGCACATTCTAAGAAGGATGAGAAGGATGAAGTTTTATTGTGTGTCATTTCAATATTATAAGTAGAAGAAAAATTAGAGTGTTAGAATGATGTTGCTACAAGTAAACTCATTCAACAGTTACAAAGTGATCCCAATAGTCCAGATAAGTTTTGTTGGAAGGGAGATGCTTTGTGATATAAAGATTGATTACATCTTTGCAATAATTTTTCCCTTAGACAAAAGATTCTCATAGAGCTTCATGAGTATCTAGTTGGTGGTCATTTAGGATTTTTGAAGATATATCATCAATTCAGGCAAGACATTTTTTGGGAAGGGATAAAAGGTGATGTTTAGTTTTTCAAAGAAATAAAGGGGATACAATTGAGACACCAGGTCTCTTGCAACCCTTCGTTATTCCTATTCAACATTGGGAAGAGGTATCCACAAAATTATCATAGGGCTTCCAAAATCTGAAGGTAATAATGTCATCATGACAGTAGTAGATTACATCACTAAATATGCACATTTCATTGTATTACCACATCCTTTTACAAAAAGTATAGTGACAAAATAAGTTTTTGGAGAATATACAAAAGCTACATGGTACACCTAAGGTTATTGTTAGTGACTATCATCCTATCTTTACTAGTCACTTTTGGATAGATTTATTCTCATGTTTGGGTACTCAATTGGTTCATTGTTCTTCATACCACCCTCAATATGATGGGAAAATTGAGGTTGATAATAATTGTTTGGAAGGATATCTACGTTGTTTCGCTTTAGACAAACATTCTCAATGGGTAGATCAAATACCACTAGTAGAATGGTGGCATAACACTTACTTTTATAATTCATAAAAAATGTCTCCATTTATGGCATTATATGAATAATAGCCTCCTTCCGTCACATCATCATTGAAGGGTTCACCAAGAGTTTAGGAAGTGGAGGACCACCTGCTTCATCAACAACATGTACTCTTAGGACTCAAGGAGAATCTATCCATGGCACAAAATTGAATGAAGTAATGGGTGAACCAACATCGTAGTGAAATAAGTTTTGAAGTTGGGGATTGGGTCTTCTTGAGATTGCAACCTTACAAGCAAATATCATTGGAACAACAAAAAAAGAACAAGTTGTCTCTGAAATATTATGGCCTATACCAAATCATGCAAAATGTAGTGCCCCTTATGTTGTTTTCTTTTAGATTGATGATTACTCTGTTAGGACAGACATTATGACACTTTGTTGATGATTCAATTTACTGCTTTGATGATACTGGATGACATTTGATGCTTTTTCTACTATTTGAATTATGCATATGCTATGACAGTTTCATGGGATTATTGGTTTGTGGATTGATTTAATTACAAACATTATCTGGTTATTTGATCATGGTTACTATATGTTTATTTGGTGATTGTTCGATGTTGTTTACTATGTAACTGTTGTTGTATAATGATGTGGTCACTTGTTTGACATGTTTTGGTGAGAGGGATAGTGTTGCATTACTCATTTGTGAGCACCCTGCTACGCTATGACTTCCTCTCACGGTGTGTTTGACTATTTTGATTATATATATATACATGTTTGACCATTTTGTTTGATGCAGGTTGCAAGTACCAGGCATCGAATCCACCTGAATTGTCAGGTCTGAGCGTGTCTTAAATCCAATGGAAAGTTGTTGAAAATGAAGATAGCGAAAGGTCCCCTGGTCGTGTCCACAAAAGGATATAAAATTCACGGAAAATACTAACCTGGGAATTGGAAATTCCAGCAGGTGACTAACATCTTCTTATGGTCGTTCATTTACATTGTCAAACCAGGGAACATATACTTGAAATGGAGCGGCACTGTATGTGCACTAAAAACCGGTTTTCAGTCACGATTTACCAAAAATAAATGCGTGAAAGGAATTCTACTTATGCTACAGGAATGTAATGTAGAGTCTTCTTAACTTAAGCATAACTTAATCAAAGCAGACATCATGACAACTATGATTAAGAAACAAACTATGAACTGGCCTTATGCTGCAGGAACAAACACATGGATGGATTCCCGATGCTGTAGGAACAATATAAGACAGAGTTTGCGCTGAAACTTTCAAGAATGAAATCTAACTTATAATCAACAGGAAATAAACAGCTAACTACAGATACTCACTAAGTGGGCCCCCTTAGCAAGCATCAACTAGTTTATGCAAGTATTGAACTCAAAACTTCATCAACTTTTATTCATAGACTAGAGTCATATACATTGATTGTTCTGCTTCTCAGAAAACTAACACAAAGCTCTGATTCTCATTATAATACTAACTCTTACATGCTATGCTTGCTCACTTGTGCAGGAGGAACACTTATTTATATTAGAAAAGCAACTAACTACCTAACTCTAACAGAGAAAGACGTGGACATCAATGTATACTGAAACCGAGGAATAGACTTCTCATAAATGAAAGCATATCCGTTCAACACGATTCAGAGATAATTTAGCATTCCACTCTTCCCAAATTAATGATCATTTATATTTCTTCCCAACGACCTAGTCAGAGAGTCTTCGCTAGAACAACTTCCTCGACATCGTGCAGGAAATGGACTTTACTGCAGGGCCGAGATCTGTTGTGCTTGACTCGTTCATGCTTCCTTCAACAACCTGTGATACACAAGATGATAGAAGCAAAAGAAAGCATGTGTGGCAAACAACACGATACACATTCATTAATCACATATTAAATCTATTTCATTATTCAAAAACCACATGCATTATATCAGTGATTCGGGAGGTCAAACAGGGCAATTAATATAGACACATAGAGATGTTAAGCTGCAGGAATATAGGAATGTGTGGCTACAAGATACTACCTAATTTTAGATAAAAAGTCTTTAATCAAAGAGTTAAAACAACTATTAGCAATAAGAGTAAGGGTATTAAAAATACATCATAATACTCAAATTATGAGCATATTTCAAGCTCATCATCCCTACCATTTCCATCATCCTCGATGAGGATGAATATTCAATTGGTCACCCCATCAGTTTTGTATGTGTTCGTGGTTAGTTGTTTTTGTTTTTGATCTTGTTTATGTTTAGGTGTTTATTAGTGATATTTAGTGTTAAAATTAAATTGGTTATAATGGTGTTGTTTAGTGATGAATTAGATAAATCATATTGATAAATTGATTTGTATGTTGTTCTTGGATAATTAATTTATTAAATTATAAAGTGTTTCTATAATTAAATATAAAGATAATTATTATTTAATGTTGAGTTTTTAATAATAAATTAAAATGTGAAAAGATATTAATATGAAATAAAATATTAAAATAAAACATTAAATCAGATAAGGATAATCAATAATGGGATAAAACAATTAAAAAATAGAAAAAGGAATTTCAAAGCACATGCGTGACTTTGAACTGGTTATTGTTGGAAACTTGTCATTTTTATGAGATTTTTATCCGCTTTTTGTTTTCGAAAAACAAAATCTTTCCTTGGCTAATAATTATCATTTTGGGGATTATTATTATCATTGATTTTGGGGGTTTTCGGATAGAGAACTGGGTTTTGCAAGAATAATCTGTTGAGTAATTGTATTTTGGCTGATTATTTTCAAAAATTTTGGGAATTGGGAAAATTTGTAAAAGTTGATCAAGAGATTTCGAAGACGTGGTTTTGCTGCAGAAGCGTCAACTCGACATCAATCTTTGTATCAACTTGCGTTGGAATCTAGGTTAGTTTCATCTTGAACTTAATTTTGATGCTTGCATTATGTATCCAATCACTGCTTGATTGTCTGATTTCATTAGTGTTGGTTTTTGTCTCATGTGAGTTTTTCCAGCGTCTATTTATTTTGTCTAGGCTATCCGTTTTATATATGGGTTCGGTTCTACGTTTTTGATAATCATTTTTGTGCCTTTTCCTACTTATCACTTCCTGAAATCATGTATATGCAAAGCTTGCAACATCGACATTATTTATGCCATGCTTGGTATTAGATAATTACCATTACCTTCCCCTTAGTGGTGACATTTCCTTTATTATTGCACCCCTTCATTCTTCTAATTATCTCATAATGAGCATATTATTGTAGCATGAGCCTATTCTTTCAGATTGTTTCAGTTAGCATCACCAATATTCTCCATGGTCTTAGTCGCCAGTTTATATGATGTAAAGGGTTTAATTTTCTTGATTGATATTTTGATTGCTAGGTAAGGACTGTCGTATGTAGGTTAGGCATCTTTTAATTCGCTGAAAATAATATGATTCAACATTCAATTTCTTTGCATCACTTTTCAGTGGCTTTTGTATGCTTGGCATGTTAAGCGCCACCCTTTCTCCTCTTGATCCTGCGTTTCCCAATATACTTCATGCTACGATTTCATCCTTAGGAATTTGTTATTGTTTATGTCAGTTGATAGATGGAAATGTTGTTGGGTATATGATGCGATTTCTTTTATGGAGAGGGCTTATTGTTAATTTTTGTAGCTTGGACAGGTGTCTCCATTCCCAAGAAATATTTAATTATTTAATTATTTTTTTTGGAAACTTATAGAAAGGAGTTAGTTGTCCAGATAATTAATTAATTGATTCCTCTAGACTTCTAGAATCCAGTTAGTTAGGGTTTGTTATAGTCTAATTAATCTTAGCCATTGATTGAGATTAAATCATGGCCATTGGTTTTCCAATGAGGAAAGTATAAAAGGGGATCAATGGGCATTTGGAGAACACACACTTGAGAAGCATTTGCAGTGATAGCAAATAGTTTTGCAGTGATAGCAAGGGTACAATGATAGTGTTGGGGACAACAACAGTGGAATTTTAGCAGGAGAAATTGAGGGAAGAATTTTGAGAGAAGAATATTGTCAGAGCTTTGCCAGTAAGAGGCAAGCAATTTATGTATCTCTTAATTTGCTAAAGTTTAATAAGATTCCTCATATGTAGTATTGGTTTTCCCTTTGGGGTTTTTCCAGGGATAATTTGTCCAAAAATATCGTGTTCATTATTTTGCATGTTTTCTTCTCTATTCTTGTGATTTTATTTGTGAAGTTGTAGTTGTGTTACTTTTAATATTTTTTGTAAATTAATTTTTGGCAGTCAAATAATCTATTTAGATAGGAGATTAATAATTAGTAATTGTAATAGAATTTTCACATGGTATCAGAGCTGATTTGAAGGCAAAAAAGGCTCAGCACGGGAAGGAAAATCGAGGGTTTATAAAACCCAGTTTGACCTCTTCAAAATTATTTTTATTTTATCTTTTGAGATGGCCTCAACAAGTTTAAGAGGTCAGGACAGATTGGATGGAGCCTCAAATTTTGGTGTCTGGAAAGCCAAAATTTCTTTATTGTTGGAAGAGAATGGTATCAAGGAATATGTGACCAATGTTGTAGCTGTGCCTAGAGATCCAACACAACTCTTACCACATAAGAAGGAAGATGCCAAGGCGACGAGGTTGATTCTTGATGGTGTCAAGGACCATATTGTTCTGCATATCGTAGAGTTAGATACAACAAAGAAGATGTGGGATACCATTCTGAATATGTACCAAAATGCTACCACTAATCAGAAGCTGATTCTTAGAGAAAAGTTGAGGAATACCTAGATGGACAAGGGAGAAGATGTTACAAGTTACCTCACCAGACTCAGACTTGTCAAGGATGAGTTGGCAGCTATTGGAGATAAACCAGATGATGACGAGCTAGTACAAATATGCCTAAATGGGTTTACTAAGCAGTGGGATGTCTTTGTTCAAGTTATCAATGGATGAGACACCTTACTAAGTTGGGATCGACTATGGAGTGACTTCA
The DNA here is from genome assembly GCA_007258455.2 of Sequoia sempervirens. Taxonomy (NCBI): domain Eukaryota; kingdom Viridiplantae; phylum Streptophyta; class Pinopsida; order Cupressales; family Cupressaceae; genus Sequoia; species Sequoia sempervirens. The sequence goes on along the minus strand of VDFB02014391.1, from coordinate 300,717 downwards.
CTCAGGAGGAGCTTAGACTAAGTCTTGTTAGTGGAACCAGTAGTAAGAGTCAGAAAAGTGAGGCAGAACAGGAAAACATTGCCCTAGAAAGAAAAGGGAAAGTGAAGAAGGGGTCTAGCAAAGGATCAAATCCACAAAGTGAGAAGAAGAAGGACTTGTCTAAGATCAAGTGCTATGGCTATCACGAGTTTGGCCACTATGTCAATGATTTCCCACAAAGGAATAATGAAAAGAAAGGAAAGAAGCAAACAGTAGCTTCAACAAGTGCAAATGATCTCTCTAGTAGAATGGAGGATGAGTTTGCACTCATAGCTTGTATGGTTAGCTCAACCTCATAGGGTGTTTGGTATATAGATAGTGGGGTGTCATTTCATATGACAAGAGTTAGAGAGTACTTCTCTAGTTGTAAGGAGAAGGACATCAAAATCCAAATTTCTATGGGGAACATGTCCAAACTCAATCCAGTTGGGAAAGGAACTGTTCTATCTTAGAGGGAGAATGGCAAGTTGATTCCCATTCATGATGTGTTGCATGTTTCAAGCTTGGGTATGAATATAATTTTCATATCTGTCCTTCAGGATAAAGGTTACAATGTACTCTTTAGAGGGGTGAATGTGTTATTCAAGCATAAGGATTGGAAATCACCCATAGCTATTGGAGTTAGGAGTGACCAACTTTACAGGTTGCAATTTGATACTCATAAGGCATTGTTGAGCATCAGTAATTCTAGAGATCAAGTAGAGCTATGGCATAGGAGGATGGGCCATATACATCATGGAGCACTTAGATTGCTTCGTGAGACAGTGACAGGTGTTCCAGAGGTGATCACAAAGCATGATGATGTATGTAAGGGATGTGTATTGGGGAAGTTTTCGAAAGAAAATTTTCCAAGAAGTGACACCAGATCTAAGGGTGTTCTTGATCCAGTACATTCAAACATATGTGGACCAATGTCAATGAAGTCTCTTAGAGGATATGAGTACTTTGTTACTTTTATTGATGATTTCTCTAGGAAGACTTGGAAATAATTCTTGAAGACCAAAGATGAGGTCTTCAGTCACTTCCAAGAGTTCAAAGCTCTTGTGGAGAATTCAACAGGCATGAAGATAAAGGTTCTTCAGTCAGACAATGGAGGCGAGTACAAAGGGAAATAGTTCCAGGAGTTCTGTACCAGGGAAGGAATCAAGAGAGAGTGGACTATTCCTTACAACCCACAACAAAATGGTCTGAGAGGAAGAATCATTTTATATCGGAGGTGGAAAGGGCTATGTTTTATGACTAGGATATGCCACATTACTTATGGGCAGAGGCATGTAGTACAACAATATACATATAGAACAAGGTTCCACATGAGGTATTGGGAAAGATGACACCAGAGGAGGCGTTCTTAGGGAAGAAGCTAGATGTCAACCACTTCAGGATATTTGGAAGTTTGGCATATTGTCACATTCCAGGGCCTACACGTTCCAAGTTAGATCATACTACAAAGAGAGGGTACTTTGTTGGGTACAGTGAAACCTCAAAGGAATATCGGATATTTATTCTAGGGACCAGAAAGATTATAGTTAGGTGTGATGTCAAGTTCATGGAGGACAAGGAATTTAGGAGGTCCAAATATTTTCTAGCAGATGATTATAGTGAGAAGCTAGTAGAAGCTCCAAGGGTCATGCAACTGGATTAGGGGCAGCCAAGCTCGATTACGGTTACTAGTACAAGAACAGGTTCAGGTGTTGAGAGTTCGCAGAGCATGGAGCAATAGATCCAAGAGATGCATTAGGAAGACATGGAGGTTGATACTTCATCCTCTACAATTGGTAGTGGGAACCAACAAACACATAGGGATACTCAGGAGTTTGTGGGATCTCCTAGGACGAGTAGTAGACAATGGAGACAACCAACCAGGTATAATGACTATATGGCATTAGTTAGTTAGTTGGTAGATAGTGATCCTTCCAACTATTAGGAGGCTACATAGTAGTAGGTGTGGCAAGATGCAATGATTGAGGAATATAACTCAATAGTGCAGAACAATGTGTGGGAGGTTGTGCCTAGACCAACATATAGGGCAATGGTTGGATCACACTGGATCTATAAGATCAAGCATGGTGCATATGGTAGCATTAAGAAATACAAGGCAAGGTTCGTGGCCAAAGGGTTCTCTCAGAAGGAGGGAATAGACTATGAGGAGACATTCGCTCCAATGGCTAGGTATACTTCTATACAAGTTGTGATCTCACTTGCAACATAGATGGGATGGTAGATCCATTAGATGGATATCAAGATAACATTTCTTAATGGTGAATTGAAAGAGGAGGTATACATAGAACAACCAGAGGGATTTGTAGCACACAACAACGAAACCCACGTGTGCAGATTGAAGAGAGCTTTGTATGGACTCAACCAGACTCCCAGGGCGTGGTATGAGCACATTGATAGATACTTGCATGGAATGGGCTTCGTGAAGAGTGAAGCGGATGCTAACCTCTACTACTTAGTGGTTGGGGGTGAGGTTCTCATTCTTGTTCTATATGTGGATGACTTGTTTTTAACAAGTTCACTGGGGCTCATAGAGGAGTGAAAGAGGGACCTTGTAGCAGAGTTCAAGATGAAGGATTTGAGGCTTATGCACTACTTTCTAGGCATGGAGGTATGGTAGATAGATGGAGAGATTTTATTTGGACAAGGGAAATACTACATCGAAATATTGAAGAGGTTTGAGATGGAGAATTACAGAGCCATGTCTACACTTATGATCATGAATTGGAAGAAGGTAGACTCATCTAGGGAGAAGGATGTAGACCCCACCTTATATAGGTAGTTGATTGGATCTCTCATGTATTTGGTCAACGCCAGACCAGATATATCCTTTGTGCAGTAAACTCTCTTAGTCAGTTCATGGTTGAGCCGAAGAGAGTGCAATGGACAGCGGTAAAGCATGTATTGCAGTATTTGCATGGTACAATCGAGTATGGGATCAGATATGCTCAAGGTGATGGTATCAAGTTGATAGGATATACTGACGCAGATTGGGCAAGCAGTACAACAGACAGGAAAATCACTTCAGGGTGTTGCTTTAGCTTGGGATCAGAAGTTGTCTCTTGGTACAACAGGAAGCAGAAGTCTGTGGCTTTGAGTTCTGCAGAGGTAGAATACATAGAAGCTAGCATGGCGACGTATGAGGTGATATGGCTTCAGAAGTTGCTGGTAGACTTGTTTAGTCAGAGGGTTGAGACTATAGTGATACACTGTGACAATCAGAGTTGCATCAAATTGTCTGAGAATTTGGTGTTTCATGATAGGTCTAAGCATATAGACATCAGGTATCATTTCATCAGGGATTGTGTACAGTGGGGGATTGTTTAGCTACAGTATATACCTACAGATCAGCAGGTAGCAGACATTTGGACAAAGGCATTGGGCAAGGCGAAATTCATCTTCTTCAGAGATAAGTTGGGTGTCATGCAGAACACCTTCCTCACTAAGAGGGAGTGTTAATTTTTGTAGCTTGGACAGGTGTCTCCATTCCCAAGAAATATTTAATTATTTAATTAATTTTTCTAGAGACTTCTAGAAAGGATTTAGTTGTCCAGATAATTATTTAATTAATTAATTGATTCCTCTAGAGACTTCTAGAATCTAGTTAGTTAGGGTTTGTTAAAGTCTAATTAATCTTATCCATTGATTGAGATTAAATCATGGCCATTGGTTTTACAATGAGAAAATTTCTAAAGGGGATCAATGGGCATTTGGAGAACACACACTTGAGAAGAATTTGCAGTGATAGCAAATAAATTTGCAGTGTTAGCAAATAGTTTTGCAGTGATAGCAAGGGCGCAGTGATAGCGTTGGGGACACCAACAGTAGAATTTCAGCAAGAGAAATTGAGGGGAGAATTTTTGGAGAAGAATATTGCCAGAGCTTTGCCAGTAAGAGGCAATAAGTTTATGTATCTCTTGATTTGCTGAAGTTTAATAAAATTCCTCATCTATAGTACTGGTTTTCCCTTCGGGGTTTTTCCAGAGACAATTTGTCCAAAAATATTGTGTTCATTATTTTGCATGTTTTCTTCTCTATTCTTGTGATTTTATTTGTGAAGTTGCAGTTGCGTTATTTTTCAATATTTGTTGTGAATTAGTTTTCGGCAGTCAAATAATCTATTTAGATAGGAGATTAATAATTAGTAACTGCAATAGAATTTCCACACTTATACTGTGCTTTCTTTTCAAATACTTTCTATGGCTGCTAGTATTTGTATTAGATTTCATTCGTTTGGGTTATGTCGTCGATGGGTTGAAAATCAAAACTCTTAGGTTAAGCCAAGTTTTGTTGAGGACAACAATTTGATTTATTTGTATAACCTTTGATTTATATGCCAATCGGTTTTATTGAAAGCATCTAATTTTGTTATATGGCATATGTTTTTATATCATTGATCTTATAATCATAGAATTCGATTTGTTGCCTTCTTGATTTTCTCTTTTCATTCGACACAAAGTTTCTATGCAAAATATGGTGTTTAGATTACTTTTATGTTGAAAACTATAGAGATCCGATGGTACGCTTTATTTGCATGATAGTGGGTTTTAGTTACTATTGTTAGCACAAAAATGTGGTTTAAGCTGCGGCCTCTTGTATACGCATTCGATGGATTTTGAAAATATATATATCTATTTAGATTTTAGCTTTGTATATTCCATTTTATTATATTAAAAAATAAAAGTTTATTTTTAAATTATATATATATATATATATTGTTGTTGTTTCCATTTCATAAATTGGAATGTTGAAATCTGCTTTTTGATTTTATGAGTATATATAAACATATTTATATATGTATGTGTATACAAATGTATGTATATATATGCATGTATATATATATATATATATATATGTATATATATATATATATGTAAAAACCTATGTCATGGATATAATTAAAGAATAATCATTTGGATACACACACACATATATATGTAAAAATCTATACCATAGATATAATTAAAGAATAATCGTTTGGGAACATAAGTGTTAGAAAAGAGCATTTCCGTCTTTTAATTAAAGGATTGTATTGAGAATGAAATTGGGAAATATTGAGATGAAAGAGGGATGAATTATGGTATAAATGTGCATTTAGATTATTATGAAATTAGTTGAGGGAATGAATTAGATGAACTTGTTAAGATGATGTACTACTTCTCTTACTATGTATTAGAGTTATGTAGATTATTTATGTGCAAGTATCATGGGTCATGTATGGTGACAATCTTGGAAATGGAAATATTTTGAGTTATTTTCGAATGGGGAGATTCTTGTGTAAAATTGTTAGTTAGACTTCCAGAGACTTGGGGAAAGTTAGCTTGAGCATTGGTTTCATGATTTTGTCATTTTGAAAGTGGTTGCTTGTATACTTGATTTGTGTACATGAGGGTCTTTATCCTTGCACTGTTTTCACTTCCTTGTGATTGGAAATGGGTGTGCAAGATGGGTTATGCCTCGCTCTATGTGAATGTTCATGTGAATTTGTATTTGTGCAAGATGACTTACCCTGTTTGATGTTTTGGGGTCTTCTAGTTGCTAGTAGGGGGAGTGGCTCTCAATGGGGGTCAGAGCCCAAAGTGGCATCCAAGGTAACCCATGTGGGAATTTCTTAACTCAGTGATAACCTAAAATGAATTAGGGGGTTGGGTAGTGTTCACACTAATTAAGATAATGGTATGCCTCACTCATGGATCAAGTGATTGTTTAGGCTTGAGATGAGATGGGAAGGCCTAGAATGGCAAGATCAACAACCTTGTCCTCATGAAAGGTATGTTGATTCTGCATAAGTTGTATGGGGGCTGAGGATCGATAGAGGCTGCCTGGGTAACCCAGGATGGGGGCCAGGGCTTAGGAAGATCTGCCAAGGTAACCCATAGCAAGTTATGTGATGACACTCCTCCCTAATACAACCTAGCATTCTCTTGTCTTTTGTTCCCCTTTGTTGTTTGTGTGCCTCTGGAAGTGGTGTCACTGTTATGTGATGTTTTGTTATACTTATTTGTTGGAGTCTTGTTAGCCTTTGTGTCATGCTATTGTCTTCTTGACTGCTTTGGTGGTAGGACCTTATCGTTATCTCCTAGCATGGGGGGTGGACCTTAGGGTTCCACATGGTCGAGTGGATTGTGCTTTTTACTTCATTGGGTTTTCTAGTTGTTGTTTGTGAGCATGAAAGACATACCTTTTTGCAACAGATTCAGGATCTTGTACTAGTTCATGAGATAGTGCTTATATTATGTATTGTACTTGTATCTCTTTTGTATTAGGTGATGTAATTTTGATGTATTCTTCCCGATGTTATAAGGGAGGCTTTTATGTAATCTTATAACAATGTAATGATGTACCCTTATGTAAGGGAAACTATATATGTACACACTGACTCTTATTATATGATCTTTAATAATGATGTATCTGATGTTATTATATGGAGATGTATGTGTTTATTCATTTACGCTATGGATTTTAAAGTGAACTCTTATTGTTAGTAATTCCTGATGTAAGTTTAGATCTTGTTATTAGAATGTTAGTAATACAGTCATAGAACCTTAGAGGACATTGGTTAACTTACATGATATGTTTTGATAAGTTTGGCAATTCATGTTATTTCACTTTTTTTTAAAAATTGCCATATTTTTTCGTTAGTTGTGTTGTCCTTTGGGGTTCTTTGGCGGGGCATTACACAAAAGATAGGTAGTGTCACCTACAAGTTGGAACTCGAGAACTACCAACAACAACAAAGATGCATCCAATTTTTTATGTTTCTTGTTTGAAGAATGTAATTAGGCATAATATCCATACTCAGAAAATATTACCAAAGCTTGATGAATAAGGGAGAATCATATTGGAACCAAAGTTCATTCATCAAACACACACAAAGAAGCTAAGGACTAGAACACTCACTAAGTATCTCATCCAATGAAATAATTGACTAGTTGAAGATGCCACATGGGAGGACAAGACGCATGATCAAACAATGAACAAAAATACCTTGCATACAAGAGATTTGCAAAAAATCATTTTCTATATCCTCAACAAGAAAAAAATTATAGAATGAACCTCAAGAATATTCAAGTCTTTAAGAGATAATACAATAAGGGATAGTGTTTTATAAGAGAAACCCTAAATGATAAAGGGATTAGATCATGACAAGTGTCCACATCTTATGTGATGAGACAAAATGATCTAATATTTAAGCTCACTCTAGTTAATAGAAAAAAGCACTCCTAAGTTTAGCTTAAGTGCATGAAATGAATTAACCTAATAATCAATTAATATTAATTAATTATCTAATGCATGATTACTATAACATTGATGGCAATGCTTCTCTGAAGAGGGGGCATGCTACACCCTTAATATTAGTCTACATAGGGTTGTGAATAGTCAAGTTGTGGCTATCTTAAATCTTAATTAAACTGTATTATCATTATTATATTATTATTTAGTTAATTAGTCCAGCCTAAGGCTTATATAGGGTTATCTAAGTTGGTCTGAGTGATATCCTAGGCATAAATGAGGTATATATAGGAGGTAGTGAGTCTTATTTCATCATCAAATTATGAATTGCGTTCTCATTGGACATTTGGAAGTTTCCCCCCTTGAAGGGGATTTTTATTTTCTATTATTAAGTATTTGCAACATATTTCATATCATATTCTTCTATTATGCATATTATTTCATAACAGTGCCACCATAGCTCCTCTCAATTAGGTGGCATAGCCTGAATGTTACCCCAAAAATGTTGGGGTAATTTTTTAATGTCTAGAAGGGAGATATTTTTTGACAGACCACAACTTTTTCCTAAGATGCCAATTTTTTATTTGTTATAGGCATCCAAAATCCCTTTTCAATCACTATCTAGTGGTGTAAATGTTTTTCATTTATTTTGTTGCTTAAAGGCCCAATTTGATTTTTTTGTCATGGCATAACTATATCATAACAAATAGAATTTGTAAGGATTCTATTTGTAATATCATAAATATATTTTGTTAAGTCTTTTCAAAAAGTTGTAAAATCACCATGTGTTATAAATAGTTTATTTAGGTTTTGTTGTAAAATTTGCACTAAGTGCACTTAGCAATTTTTTGGGGGGCTCTACTTTTAACAATGCTCTATTATGGAGGGGTTTTAAGGCAATATTTCAAGTTCCCTTTTCTATTTTTTATGGTCATGATAGCTTAAATAAGGATAATTAACCTTTAATTCCATAGTTACAAACAAATTTAAGCATAATCAACTTCAAGTCATGAGAATCCCTCCCACTCAAAGCTAAAACTAAATGAACAATTTACTCCCTTCCAAATCTAGTGAGTCTATCTCTACAACAACAAAGAATTCAAGGGATAATTGTAATTTTTGTGAAAAATGGGATAGACAAGTCTTATTATTTTATGCCACAATCCTTTTTTGAACCTTGTATAACTTCATTTGCATGCACTTTTATAAACTCACTAAAATAAAGTGCCACTTTTGTGTTTTGTGTTTTGAGGGATCTTGCATAATATATTGTGTCATTACTTATATTCACACTACTTATAAAGTGACATAGGGGGTTTTATGAACATCTTGTTATTTGTAATCACAAACTTATGTATCCTCTAGCATGTGTGCCTTGTTATTTTCATATCCACTTTTATGTTGCAAGTACATCACACAGGTATTTTTGGATGTCACTTCTTCCTCTTCATGTACTACATTGATGATAATTTTTTAGTGGATCTACCATACCTGTCTCTTGTCAACATTATGGGGGTATCATATGGTTATGTTATTGTTTTCTTGGTCTCAATGGAGCAATAGAATCACCTTCTACCTACATTAGTTGATTTTAGTGTTCTTGAGACTTGTAATTTTGTTTGCTAGATTATTGTTTTGATGCAATATATTGGTGTGAATCATCATCTATGCATTGTTTGAGTAGTGTCATTGGGGATACTCGTGCATAATTTTTGCCTCCTTAATCTTGATACTCATCTTGATTTTAGTGGAGATACTTTGATTCTAGTAGTATATCAATTATTCTTTGGCAATGTTTACAAGTTCTTGTGCTTAATGGAATTCTTCATGTTATTAATCTTTTAGGAACAAATTTTAATGAGGTTTATTTGTTCTTCTCTTGTTCTCTCTTTTGGGGAGGATTTTTTCCCACATGTTTTTCTCTTTTTCGTGTTTGTGAGACTTTTATTGTACATGTATACCTCATTAGGCCTAGTTGTTGAGACCCATATTTAGTCTTTTTCCCTAGGTTACATTTAAATGGGGTGCTGTGAAAAGTGTCTAAACAAGCTTAACCAATCAATTAAGAGCAATCATTCCAGTACATTTTTTCTACAAATGATTACAAATTTTTGCTTCTACAACATCTAAAAATATATTATGAAAATACTCAAATGCTAAAAATTCTTAACTACTAAAAGTATTCAATTTGAAGTGCAAATGCAACCTCCATATGAAGTTACCCTTAAGAATCCAAAGGGATTTTGTCCTTCAAACTCTAGGAACCCAATGGGGTTTCATCCATTTATCTCTAGAACCTAAAGGTTTATGTCCTTCGATCCAATTGTTGAACACAAGTGCTCAAACTAAGGTTATAATTTCATGAAAATTCTAAAAAATGATCCAAACTAATGAAGCTACCTACCTTATGTAACATTTGATGGCATAGTATGGACCTACACATTCTAAAGTCATTTAAAATTTTCTTACCATTGTATATTCAAATTTGGGTCCATTAATAGTGTCCCTATTCGATCATGGTGATTGGTGCAATACTTTTTTAATGGTGGGATCTGGGAAGATGCATACCAAAAGGTGGGGTCCCCAAGAAATGTGTGCTAAAAGGATACAAAGGTAGGTAGGATCAGGGAATTGAGAGTTGGGATTCCATCATTATGTTCTCCATATGTCCAAGGTTGAGGGTTCAATGAATGGAATGTAAGGATGTTGAGGTATGAGGGTATGCAAAGGCCTAGGGGTTTAGATGGAAAGAGTGATAATATAGCAAGGATTGAGCTTTAAATATTCCCAATGTAGAGGAGAGAAAGGATGAAACTTCAAAGTTACTCAATGCTAAAGGGAGTGGGGATTAGGAGTTGGCAATCCCCTATGTAGGAAGGAAGCAAGGATATGAGTTTTGGTATATTCAAGACCGACGGGGAGTTAAAGGGAGGAATTATAGTATGAGAAAGTCCCAAATTCTACTTGAAGCAAGAAAGTGACTCAAACACCCTCATACTTAAGATTAGGGACATTACATACCAATAATTAGTAGTTGTCCCTAATGGCCCAACATAAAAACACTCAATTATAATTTAAAAAAGGTTGGGAGGGGTCCAAATCCCATCTAAAGCTAGAAAATGAATTAGACACCCTCATACTTAGGATTAGGGACATTACATCCCAAGGATGAGTAGCCATTTGCTATGGAATGACATACAAAACACTCAATTTTAAAAAATATAAATTGAAAAAGGGATGGGGGCCCACAAGGAACCCCACATCCCTTTACACAAAACCTAAACCTAAAATTGGAACACTAATAAAGAAATACATTTTTCCATTTTTCAGTTGTGAAGAAGAAAACAAAGAAAGAGGACAGTTGTAAGGAAAGAAGCAAACAATATTGAAAAGCGAGCAAAAGGGAACCAAATCCACACCATTTGAGGTAAGTTCACTACCTAATGTTCATTTTCATAAATTCTTTTGCATTTTCTTTTCTCAAAGTTTTAAACATTTAGAGAGGTTTTTTGTTTGTTTGTTTGTCTCTTTTGTTTTTCCTTGCAACTATCACTTGAATTTTCAATAAACTAAAAAAAACAATGAAGGTTAGAGAGGATAGTGAAGGTGAAGAAATTCAAATTCAACAAAGAGTTTGTAGCAATAGAAGTAATGTTGGAGGTTCTTATACAAGTGGGAGTTTCATTATAACATTTAATTCAAACAATCCATTTTAATTCCCTTTTAAAAATTGAAAAAAAGTATGTTAAAGACTCATTAAATCCAAAAATTCACTTCCACAATTTACAACAACAATAAATTAAGGAAAAAAATCAAGGGGAGAAGAGTATAACTTTTGTGCGAAAAAACTATAGGAGTAGTTACACAAGGGTTTAATCTCAAGTAGATAATACTTATTTTAAGGAAGAATCAACTAAACCATTACATAGATTTCAAATAGATTCACCTTAAAATTCCTTTGGAATCAAAAGTTGTTCCTTAAAAATTTTGATGTGGGAATTACATAATTATTTTTGATAAGACAAAATGGGAAACAAGGGTCCCAACCCTTTTATAGAGAAAGCCCATTAGTTGAGAAGAACTAAAACTAAAACATGATTAGATAGAAAACACGAATAACAACAAAGCCAATACTAATAACACAAAGACAACCGAAAAATGGTGAGGTTTCCAAAACAAAACATAACATGAATTAATAACATCATAACCATAGTTGGAAAAGCCTCATTATCCATATTCTCATATTGGGGAGATAGAGGAGGGATTCTTTTTAATACCTCAATTGAAGAAAACACATGAGATGAGTGTCTAGTTGGGGAAGATAATCACCTAGTGGAAACTATGACACAAACTAGAGGAGGCATGCCAACATCAATCTCCAAAAGAGGACAAACAAACACTAGAATAAGATCATTAAGCAATATGAAAGGTGAAGTGCTTACCACCCCAAAAACAATTTGGGTCACCAAAGCTTCTGAAGCAGACTTTGCATGGGCCATTATGCCCCACCAACAAAGACTCATGAGGAACATCCAAAGAATTTGAACCATTAGAAACATCCATTTCCAATTTTTTACAAAGAGCGTCTCACCACCACACAATAGAACTAATGTTCTTGTGATGTGAATAAGGGAAATTAGAAGCAAGATGCCCAAAATAAAATCTATTCTTGCAACAAAAGGGAATACCTTCATAGTCAATAACTTGAGTCCTCGACCTATCCTCCACCATCAAAATCACCTCACCAATAAGAGCCTTAAAGGTGTTGATGTCCACCAAAAATTGAACATAGGTAGTGTGGCCAATGTTCAAAGTAATTGGATCAAATTTCTTACAAAATTGTTGTTTAAGAAACTACAGAAAAGGTATGTTCCACTATAGAACTTCACAAAATCAAACACAATCACTTCATATTCTCAAAGTCAACTTTCCATCAATGTTATTTTTTTTTAAAACCACCTCCATATGACCAATTCAACGGTAAAAATCAAGAGGTATCTAGAAAAATGTGCATTGGTGAAGGTATTGTTACCCATTTTTGTTTGATAACAGGTATAGAATTGTATCCCCCTTGGTGGAGTATCTGGGCACCCACATGAATAGTAGTTAGAAAAAAATAGTTCATTGTAGGGGATCTAGCCTGCTAGTAAACCAAGTTCACATTTGTATCTTCAACAATGAATGTTGACTAGTTGGTTGAATGTATATTGAGGTTGCAATGTACAAAAGGTAGCTCAACTAAATTTGGAAAAGGCCTTGTGAAGATGATTGTGTGGGGGTGGTAGTCAACCTAAGGGTCTAAGATTAAAAGGTTGAGCTGCTAAAAAGGGGTGGTTAACAAAAGTATGATTGAAATTGTAGAATATGGGTGGCCCTATGAAGGCAGTTGTGCAGATGTGGTAGTCAACCTAAGAAAGTGTCTAGCATTGAAAGGTTGACTTGCTAAAATGGATGGTCAACAAGAGCATGGTCAAAATCTACAAAATAAGGGCCAAACCATTATTTTACAAACTTTCTTTTTGAATGAAAAAACAATATAGATAACTTATTTTTGTGTTATGTATCATGTGTAATTGCACACATTAGGAATATTTTTACCATTATAAAATAATTGGAATAGTTATTCATATAAACACCTTTTTTTATAATTCATAATTGATAAGATTTTTTTTATTATGATATAGTTGTAACTTCAAATCTAAAAAGTGTTGTATATATGTAATATTTTCAAGGATTTAACTTTCATCTTCTATAACTACCACAGTAACTAATAATTTTACCAATGAATAAATCTTTCATCAATCAATATGATTGTTCATACTTATGTCAATGACCAAATACACATTTTACATGACATACAAGTTCTATGTGATAGACGTTCAGTTATATGTGTCAAATTAATAAATATAAAATGCAACTAATCAAATATTAATTATTCAAGTTATAACATTGATTAACAATATATGACAAATCATAATGTAAAAATTTCATCCTTAAAATTTTTTGCATGCCTTCAATATGTCCCCCATAAATGAAATTACAACATTTCTACATGTCTTCAATAAATCTACTATAAAATTAAATTATAATATTCACAAATTATTAGAATTTAGGTTAAAAATAAATAAAACTAAAACATATAATCAAGTTGGATGCCATCCAAATAGATGGAATATTGACATAAAAAGATTCAATCTAAGAGATATGACATAATATTAATTATATAAGAGTGGTTGAAAGAAATATGTTACAAAATGGTGGAACTTTTTCAAATGTACTCTTTTATTTTTCATTACTCAAGATTACTAAATCTTTTATTTTAAAATTGAAATCTTCCTAAAAAAACTAAGATTATTTATCTCTTTCAAGTAACAAATAGTACCACATATTCAATATATGAACTCAAAAAACAAGAAAAAAAAATTATTTTTTATATTTAATTTTTTTTTAAAATAGTCTCTCTTAACTAATAAAAAAACATTCAAAATAGAATAAATTAATTTATTAGTCAAATTTATAATAAAATTTACACATAAAACAATGTGGAATTTTATTCATTTTACAAAATAATTTAAATATTATATTCATTAGAAAAATCCAACCTCTAAATTAATATGATAATAATTGATCAAATTCATATGAATTTTACAAAAAAATAGGAAAAATTTCTATTCTTCACAAAAAAAATAACAGATTAAATTTATTATAAATATCCAAACCTCACTTACAATTAAAATAATTTTATTCTTTAATTAATTTTAATAAAAAATAAAATTTAGCTACGTTTTGGTGAAACTTAAAAATGAAAATATATACTTCAATGAAATTTAACTTTAAAGTAAATTTAATTTGAAAAAATATAAATTAAAATAATTTTTGTCTTTAGTTTAATATTTTTACAAAAATAAATTTGATTTAAAATGTTAGTGGTTGTTCATGTTTATTATTCTTTTTGTTAGGTGATTTTAGAGATTTCACACTAAAGGATTGAAAAGCTTTGAAGGGATTTTTTATGAGCCTCTTCAAAGTAGGGAAAAGGCTTCCAAAAGATCATCAAGGAATTTTGTTGTCTCCCTTATGATTCAAGTAGTATTGGTCTTATTGATTTCCAACATTAGGATTTAACATTTTGTGCTAAGTGGGTTATCAAAGCCCTAGAGGGAAATTATGCATGAAATATTTTGTTTCACCATTACATTTCTTTTGGAGTTCCTCATGGTTGTAAAGCATGGAGAAATTTGGGCTTTCATTCTATTCTCATTATGAACGAACATGCTAAGATCCAAGGCATGTTTGTGGTTCAAAGCATATGGTAGGCTTGAGAAAACATTAAGCTATGACTTCTATGGAGTGGGAATTATTTTTGCAATGGGTTGTCTATTAACCAATAATTTGTTTGTCTTCTACGATCACTTGTCAGAATTGACCTCTAGCTAAAGTTCCTTAGGTCCATTCCCTAAAATTCTCTCATAGGGGCATAAAGGCTCTAAAAACTATTTTCTAAAGTCACCAAAAAATGGTATATTGGATTGAAGCCAAATTGAAAATTTGGCTCTATAGTCAATACTTTGTCATTCTAAACAATTGTTGATTTTGTTCTTGCAAAAATGTTTCACAAAAATGTGTCTAAATGTAATAAACCCTACTGGAAAGATTGAAAATGGTATCCTAGTACTCCATTTTGATACTACAAATCTCACAAAGGATCGTCATGGTTGTCTATGCATCTACATATGGTTCAAAAACTCAATGATATTATGAATTTTATAGTCCATAGTTGGCTCATGGTAACACAAAGTCCAAATTATTTGGATGGCCATTCTTGATCCTGAAAAGATAATTGATATTCATAATTGCATGCTTACAAAAGGAGGCGAAAGCTCCCTTATAAAGAAAATTACAAGACAATGTTTCTAAAAAGAAACGATCATTAACTGAAGCGAACTAAAACAAAAAACAGAAATATGCTAAAGCAACGAAAGCGTAAATAGAAGTTACTAAAAAAATGACTAAGTTAACTAAAGACTAACTAAAGCTAAGATGACCATTAATATTAACTAAAGACTAACTTCTGCTTGGACTTTAGTTCAATTTAACTTCTTTCTACTTTTAGCTTTAGTTAATTTTTGTTTGTACGATGACCATTAAGGGAGGGTATTAAAATATTAAATGTAATATTAATGGTCATCTTAGTTTTAATTAGTCTTTAGTTAACTAAGCTTTTAGTAACTATCGATTACTATTTAGTTGTTTTAGTATCTTTCTGTTTTTTGTTTTAGTTTGCTTTAGTTTATGATTGTTTCTTTTTAAAATTCACAAAAAACCCACCAAAAAATTCTCACAAAATCTTCTCAAAAAATTCCTTTGATTTTCACAAAAAAATGGCTCACAAATTCTTTTAAAAAATTTCTTCGATTTTTTTTATTACAAAAAATTGGCTAATCAAGTTCGAGCCTGAGCTCTCATACCATGAAAATATAATTGATATTCATAATTGCATGCTTACAAAAGGAGGCGAAAGCTCCCTTATAAAGAAAATTACAAGACGATGTTTCTAAAAAGAAACAATTGTTAACTGAAGCGAACTAAAACAAAAAATAGAAAGATGCTAAAACAACTAAAGCGCAAATAAAAGTTACTAAAAAAACGAGTAAGTTAACTAAAGACTAACTAAAGCTAAGATGACCATTAGTATTACATTTAATATTTTAATAGATCCTAAGCTTATTTAATTTGTTTGGTGTATTCTTTAATAGGGTCTTCCCTATGGATCTCATTTGATCCATCTAGATGTTGCTAATCCCTATCCCTTTTCCAATCACCATGAAACTCTCAAGTGTCTTTTCCAATTCTATATCAGAGACTAGTATGCTTGTAAGTAGATATGTGACTTTTTAAAACATTTTAGCATAGAGCCTTTTTCTTGGCATATGAAAATTTTGGGGGATTGATTCAAAATTATTGCTAAACTCACCCAAATCTAGTATGTGATAGAGTAGAGATTTTGTTTAGTGTTTGGAAAGATAGAAATTCAACTATCTTTTCAAGAGTTTTTGTTGATATTCATTTCATTGTGTACTATATCCTTGATTTGCTCTAATATTCTCATGTAGATACAACTACAAGTTAATAAATTTTCTCATTTATGGTGCTTCTTGACCACTAGGGTAATGCACCTTGTATAGTTGTCAAAATCCTATTGACTTTTCCCTCCCAAAATGTTTAGTCCCCTCAAGAACATCGACATGGATGTACTCAAACTACTCATAGACGTGATTATCATGGTTCCCTTGGTTCTCTGCTAACCTATACAAAGCTTGAGTCCATGGTGCTCATGGTTAGTCTCCACAAACACGTTTTCTTTCACTACTTCACAACCTTATGACAAGAGTACTTTTTAGTTAGCTAGACAATGATGACCTTCCTCACTTGAATTTGGTTATTTCTCACAATAAGAACAAATTTCAGCCACCAAAAAAGAGAAAAATAATGAAAAAATTGTAATTACAATTTGGAAGCCAATTCCTAACAACTAAGACCTTCCTAATGGCTAGATCAAGCTTGATGACCATGACCCACCTCCACCTCTAATTAGATTTATAGTTCTTACCATTTAGTGGTTTAACTACATATATTTTTTCTTAATGTTTTGATGCTTTTATTTTACCTTAACCTAAACTTGAAGATATAAATGTGTTTTCGTTAAATATATTTTATAATAATTATAATATAATTGATATTCAAGGCACTTATTCATAAAAAAATCAATACAATTATTATTTTTAATTATTAATGCTAATATTTTTATATATAAAAAAGTTGGATTAGAATATTTAAATTTTATTTGAATTTTAACCATTGTGTATTATTTTAATTTAATAAAAATATTTAATTAAATTAATAATCTTTAAATAAATCTTTTATTTTTATACATAAATTGAAGGAGTAAGGTGAGAATTACAATCTAACTATGATTGTATTGTCTAAAGAAACTAAAACTAGACTACAAAGACCCTGCTTGAAAATCATGGAACTTTGAACTTAATTGATCCAAAGATAATAGAAAAGGAATCAAACTTCAAAACAAATAGAAAAGAAAAAAACTGACATCCGCAAGGCCAAAGAAATTCTATGGGACGATAAACCCTATCTTTCCAGCTTTTAGATTTGTAAAATGACTACAACGAAGCTTATTGATGAGCTCCCCAATTTCTCAACCTTATCCTCTTCGAACAAATCTTGCAACAAAGTAGTCACTAAAGTGTCTACATATTTGGATCAAATATCATAGTAAGCTTCATGATCAAGAATAAAGTGCTTCTCTAATACCACTACCCTCGTTGTGTAAAATATACAAATTATTTCCTCCTATTCCTTAGGCCTTTTACACCTACCAATTTCATATTGAAGATGGTGTGAGCTAGTTCTCAATTGAGCTATAAGTATATTTTCTCTCCATAGTATATTTTCTCGTATGTAAGCCTTTTGTTCATGATCATAAGTGGGGTTAAATTCATCAAGATAATATTTATATTTCCTTACTAATTTTTCCCACATTGAAGTTTGCAAAATTTATCTATAACAAACATCTTTATTTCTTTATTATTTGGAAACATACTTATGTGAATATCACATTTGCTCATCCACTTGATGTTTTCTCTCATTCAATACTTCTTTGATGACAAAGTTAGGCCATCTACATGTCTCCATCTATTCAACTTTTTTAAGGTAACTTATGAGACACACCTTAGTAATGGCTTCAATATGGAAGGTACATATTTCAACAAGAAGAATATCATAAGGGATTGAAGTTTTGAATTCAAATTTGCTTGTGATCATGTATTTTTGAATCCTCTCTATTTGCTTTCATTTTACCATTAAAGTGTTGCTAGCCCATAATTTACATCCATAAAGTATCAATGGGGAAACCTAAAAGCCCAAAAGAATTTGCATAGTTTTCTGATTCCATGATTTTACTTCCCTGCTTTTGTTTTGCAAAGCATATAACACTCTTCATCCTTCCAAATTTCTCTTCCTTTTGCAAGTATCCATAAAGAATAGTTGGAATCATTACAGATCAAACATGGGACCAAAACCCGTACATATCTGACTGTGATGATCCTCCTCCCTAGTTTGATGTTTCTTCCACACTATCGTTGATTCCCCCTAAAACCAAATCCACTATTCTTATCATAAACTTAACAAATTTGCAAGGCCTCTTTGCTCTTTCATTGTCTTGATGAGGAGATAAGGTTAAAAAATGACAAAAAAATGGAGGAATAGAAAGCTAAGATGAAGCTTGCCCCAATAAGTTTGACCACAAAGGACTAAAGCTTCTCTACCACCCCTACTAATGATAAGAATCTCAATTCAAGTTCTCTAAAGGATGCCATACAGACTAGACTGCGAAATTCCCTCCCACAACATACAAAATGCAACAATATTGGTTGATGCATTATTCAAAGCAACATCCAACCCTCCTCTAAACACTTCCCTCACAAAACGTTCAACAATTGCTTTCACCGCACCTTTATCCTTCACAAATTCTAAAATGTTTGAAATAAATGTGGAAATAATCTCAAAATTCACTTTGTTGTGCATATCTACCTTCAAATAATCAAATCCTAACATTTATTTCCAATTTGAACAACAAAAACAATGGTCTAGCATCTAAAACTAGCCCCCCAAATACCATTTCCCTTTTCTAAAAAAAAAAGGAATAACTTTGGCTCCCTCGACAGTAATCTCTCAAGCTCTTTAATTTTATTTTGCTTCCACCTATCTCAAAAAGTAAAATCAAATCTTAAAACTCCAACCTCACCTCTATCATCATCCAAGCCACTATAATTAGTCATGTGCATGTTTAAGCCACCATAAAAAACAATAATTAAGAGATGTGACCAAATTTTTCTTAAAATGATTATCCCAAATATGAAACAATTGAAAAAATCACTTAAATTTTAGAAAGATTGGGATCTCAATTCCCATTCCTTGGCTAATCCCTCCCACCAATCAATGAGTCTGTAAACTATTAGATCCTCTATTGACTCAATTATGTAATTAGCTAAGAAATTCACAATTCTAGTTGCCTCTTCGTTAAATGCTCAAAAGAGAAATATTCAAATGGATTCAGTTACAACCAAGTAGTTCTAAGAATATTCTCAAATTTTTCAATCAAACAAACTTCTATTACAAATTGTGTTTAAGATAACCATAGAGTCACCTTCAATGTGAATATTCCAAATTCTACACTAAACTAATACTTGAAGGCCTAAGACCAAGGAATGTGCCTCTACTCCATTATTTGTCCTATAATAAATAAACTAATTTTTTAATCTTTAATTAAAGAAAAAAATATATTTAACTTCAATTTTATTATGATAAATTTATTTTCAAAATTAAAATTAAATAAGTTGTTATTTTTAATTGAATAATTTGTTTATATATATATATCAACTCTTACTCTCTCTCTATATATACATATATATACATATATGTATGTATGTATATATGTATATATATGTGTATGCATACACGTGTATACACACACACACATATATATTGTAAGAGTTGATATAGAATGCTCTATATCATGAAAGATTTGACCAAAGATGAAGCCACTCGAGATCTAAGAGCTTCAATGAAAGCACAAGAAAGATAAATTATGAGAGAATAATGTTATTCTATCAAAAGATGCAAATATACAATTATGATCAAATGGAATGATTGATTAAGATTACAAAGAGAACCCCTTGGTTATATAGACCAAGGTGAGACATAAGATTACAAAAGATTATGATGTGTCTTAATCTTATGACTTGAGATGTAAAGTGATAAGCATCTTACGTGTACCCTAAGAAAACATTAGTAACTAATGTGAATAGGACGGGTGATGAACCAATTAGGTAAAACACCTCATTCACATCCACACCCCTCTTTAAGTGCAACTTAAGGAGAATGTACAAGATGCAATGATGGAAGGATGCAAAGATGGGTATTGGCTACTAAGCCATGTTAAATACCCATATACAAATGCAATCTCATAAACAAAGTAAAGGAGAAAACCTTATGGGACAAAATTCCTTAAAAACGAGAAAATACAAAACACACTCAAAGAAGAATGGGAAGAACAAAACACCATGTGAGGAAAAAGCCCCCTCCCCCTTCCCCATAAGACATATGAAGACAAAACCATGCAATCTCACCTCAAAGTGGAGCCTTCTACAATGATGATAGATGCCCAACAATGAATGCTAAAGATGATTCAATCTCATTGAGCAACATTCCCCCCCTTAAGAAGAAACAAAACCAATAATGTATGTAGGATTTCTTCCCATTAATGAAAGGAACATAAGGGAAGAAAGATCAAGATATGTGATGTCTCTAAACTCTACTCAAGTGTCCCCATGTTGATGCCAAAAAATTCCACAATCAAGTTAGGTGTTTGAAGCCACACTGATGAAAATGACAATCCAAAATCTAGTAGAGATGAATGTAGAACATGATCCAAAGACAAAAATGCCTCCTCTAAATGTTGCGCAAAAATCTCCCCACCAATGCCAAACTGTGACACATGATGAGGTAAAGAAGGATCAAGAGGATCTAAAGATTCCCTCAAAATATTTGTAGAAGATGATGCAACTCCATAAGAGATAACATCAAAGATGAGATCAATATCCTCAATAATGTCTTTCAAGTTTGCAAGATAGGACTCACAAAACAACCCCAAAATGTCTATCAAGTAATCATCCATAGTAGTTGTATGTAGAAGACAATGTATGTCCTATTGCACTGAATCATAAGAAGCCATAGATGTAGCAACACTAGTCTCATGAGAAGAGACAATAAATTGAGATGGAATGTCACCATGTCTCTAGAACCTTAGTTGATGAAAGAACACCAAGATTCAAACACATATTGTATCTCCTCAAAAGTGTCCACATTGGATGCCTAGGTGTGCACATTAGTCGAAGGAACAATAGGAGAAAAATGTGAGGTATACACTTGAGATTGATGATCAACATCCCCAATACAACTAAATATTTGCTATGGAAATCCCAAATAATGATAGAATATGCTTTGAACTCAACACTCTAATTTGTTCTGCAATGTGTGATATGAAAGATAGAAATGATATTGGTTGACAACAATCGAACACAAAAGAACATCATTAAATGATTTTTCTACTATGTCAATAGATCATTTCCCATAAACACACATATATGTGTTATTGGCCATCAAAATGAGTGGTGATGAACAAGACTCAAATTAAGAGAACATACTTTGTGATGAAGCCATATGATGAGAAACTCCAAAATCAAGTATCCACCTCTCTAATTAAAAATCAATGCATGGTGATGAACAAGACTCAAATTAAGAGAACATACTTTGTGATGAAGCCAGATGAGAAACTCCAAAATCAAGTATCCACCTCTCTAATTCAAAGTCTATAACTATAACAAGTGCTTGCCCCTTCTATTTCTTTGAGTTTGAATAAGAAGTAAAAGATGAACCCCCTAAATTATTGAAGGCAAATTGGTTTGATTCTTCAAAAGTCTCCCAAGCCTCCTTAGGTGTTTTGCATGATTCAAGATGAAATTGTAAATCAAAAGAAACTAATGAACAAATGCATTCAAGTCTTTTCTAATGATTGATCTCCCATATTACCTTTGTCCTAACATTAGGTTTAGGAGTAGTTTCTTCTAGATATCCTAGATAACGTTTTTCCATTAGATAGTTCCATGCTGATTTTTTCCATGTATCATAGTTATATGGAGTAAGGAGTTCAATTTGATTTTTCTTCATTGCAAGAACACAACAAATTAAAAAACAATCAACCACCACAAGATTACTCAATCAAGGACCCCCAATAATATATGATTTTGACACTTTATATTTAATGTGATTACAGGTGCAACTTGCCAAAAACAATGAAGTGGTTTTGATCTTAGTGCATGCAAATGCCAAATTTGGCCACATAATTAAAGTATATTTTTGATAGAATGAGACCAATTTGTTCCCATCATTGTAAAATACACAGAAAATTATGCCCTTAAAAAAAATTACACCAAAAAATGATACCATATGAGCCCAAATAGAGCCTTAGAAGTTCTCAAAACAAGAATTGTTTAGCAACACCTATGAAAATCTACAATTTCTAAAAAAAACTAGACACCAAAATAAAAAATCATCTACACCATGATGAATCTCATGAAATTGTGCTCCAAATAAAAAATTTTGCTTGCAAAAATGAGGTTGGATGATTGAGAATTTAGCCTCTAAAGTCAAAATGCAAAAAACAAACTACTAATGGAGAGGGGGGCATCGATTGGGAAAGTTCAGTTGACATCAACACATCCAGTGACAAAAATATGCTCCCCCTGGACGAAATATTCCTCTCGATGCCCAAACTACCAATGATTGCTTGAAAATCACCTTTTATGTTGCAGAACCACTAATTCTAGTATGAAAATTGCTTTTTGATGATGAGAAACCACTTCTCAATCAAAAGGTGGTTTTGCAAGATTTGAAGATGTTTCACAATGATGAGTTTTATGTTGCCAATGGCTTTTGCCAACACTGGGTTGCCAGTGACAAAGATTGATGAGTTTACAACAAGCCTTGCATGATAAGGCCAAGCCAAGCCACGTGGCCTTGCCCTTGGCCCATGTACATGTGTCAACTCTAAGTAGTATCATGCTCTATAATACCTACAAGTACGTAGACATTTTTTTTAATTAAAAAAAAACTATTTAAAAACATCTTGACCATACCACCTATGATTGCACCTATGCAAACATTGACACCAATGTCCAACAATTGTATGAATAGTTGTGCAATGGAAGGGGCCAATTTTTTTTCTAAGGGCTTGGGGAAAATGTTTCTAAATTTGACAAATTGGCAATCGATTCTTAGATTCTTGGGCTTTCTAGATACAATGGTAGGGTTAGATTTTATCTCAAATGATAAAAAATGTAGCTACTTTCTAGATTTGGCAACCACCTTCCAACTTCAAACCCTTGTAGATCTGGTCGCACATGTCCAATTTGAATAAATCAGAAGACAAAGTTGACTTTATTAGACACCTTGAACTCAATGGTGAGCTCAAATTTGCACCAACGTGCTCCAAAATGAACCTGCAATACAAAGTTACAAAGATAAACTCTCCCAGAATCTAGTATTTCTATCATTTTATTTTTTTGATTCTCCAAGTTATCATGTGATATAAGAAAAGAACATGCTCAACTTTTCAAGATCCACTAAAATTTGTTACTTAGATATCTAATCTAAACTAATAAGAAAAAATCCCACAAACTTTGATACCATATAAGAGTTGGTATAAAATTCTCTATACCATACAAGATTTGGTTAAAGATGTAACCACCCATGATTTAAAAGCTTCAATGAAAGTATGGACACTATTAAATATGTGAGAATAATTTTATTCTATCAAAGGTTGTAAATATACAATGATGATCAATTGAAATGATTGATTAAGATCACAAAGAGAAACCTTTGGTTATATAGACTAAGGTGAGACATAGGATTACAAAAGATTATGACATGTATTAATCTTGACTTGAGACAAAGTGATAAGTATCGTATGTGCACCCTAAACATACTTAAGTAACTATTGTGAATAGGACTTAGGTGATGAACCAGTTAGGGAAATACTTTGTTCACACCAACATATATTAAATCAATTAAGTTGGGGTTCTTCAGTAGCCCATTTTTAAATTCAAAGCTTGATATTACAAATTATAATTAAAAAACATATCAAGTTGATGCACCACTAAAGGATGCCAATTATATTGCCCACATCAATATACAACAAACAACATAATGAATAACATTCTCTTTTTAATATGAGATCATAAAATCATCTAGGATAATTTTTATTTATTTCACTTTCCTTTTTACTTTTGCAACCTGTTCTCCTTCCTTATACTTTCCCTTCTCCAAGCTTACATCTTCTTCATCTTTTGTAGCCAAGAAATCTTCTTTAGAGGTGTAATGCTCATACTAATCAAAAGACTGTAAAACTCTAGAACTCTCCACTTTCTCGACAAAGGACATAAGCCATTCATTCCTTTAAACCCTTCTCTTCTAGAACAATGTTAATACCTTCCAAATATTTTCCTATAAGTTCTTTCTTCTACTCAACCTTTTCCTACACACTCCACAAACAACCCACAAGTAATAAACATTATACACTCTAAAGCAACATTCCTATCATCGCCTTCCTTTGGAGAAACCGTCTCCTACAAAATCAAAGAACTACCCAAAAATGCCTTATCCTTAATAGATGAATCCATAAACCCATTATCTAAATGATATTGCAACTTAGCATTCTACCACTAGGTTGCCTTCCCTCCACGTTTTTTCCCAACACAAATCAGCTAAATGTCCAAGCCCAAAACAACTTTTGCACTAAAAAGCAAGCTTCTCATAATCAAGAGGTTGCTTCCATATAGTTTCACCAACTTTCAACCAAATCCCTAGTACCAAACACTAAGAACAATCCATCTTTACAAGAATACAAGCATAAGTAGAATGAGAATGGTTTAAGGTTTCAAGAGGAATCAAGACAAATTTACCTACGAAATTTACAATGCTCTCTAAGGTAGTTAGTTGCCAAAAGTGCAAAGACAAATTTGGCAAACCCAAACAAGGGTAACCTTAAAATTTTCAGTTAAACGATTAAATTATAAAACCATGGCTTAATAAAGCAGAAAACTTTTCCCGTGTCCAAGGTCTGTAACGCCCCGTCGCATAAACCCCAAAGAACAACTAAAAAAAGCACAACAATTTTTTTTTTTTTGAAACATAAAGTATAAACACTAAGTTTACTAATGCAACAATCAGAGCTAAAGATTACAAGTTAAACACCTAAGTCCCTCGGGGTACACGAGGTGACATTACGTAATCTATCCAAAACAAAATTGATAAAAGTAATTTACCACTACTACTAACGTAACCCATCCATTCACATGTCATCATTTAAACATTTATTAAAGATAAGCAATAAGACAAGAATGAACCATATAGAATCCATACATGTATTCATAGCAAATTTTACTTGAAAATATAAAGAACATATTTTCTCTAATATAACACAATCTTAATGATATTAACAATTATGGTCAAAGCATGAATTACATAATGTGATTATACATTACATCAATCTATAAGTATATCTCATTGAGCAATTGCCCAAGATTACATCATAAGTCTACCCATTACATAGGAGAGTAACATATCAATATACAAAGTATGACAAAAGTACAAATATACATCTAGAAGCATATAACTCTAGATCAAGCTGTCTCTGCAAAACTCTGCATTGAAAGGTACATCAACGAGATAGGGAACCCAACGAGGTGCGTAGCACGTTCCACTCGACCACCCCCATGCTAAGAGTAGATAAGAAAGGGTCCCCGACCAAGAACATCTAAACAAATACACAAGACTAAACTCCAAGCATGGAAAGCAAAAACACACATAAAGGGAAACATAATGTCAAAAGACCACTTCCTAAACATGACAACATTAAATCACCAAAGCATATCAATAAACCACTTCCAGAGGATTCCAATAAAACAACTCAAAGGGAATGCTAGAGGAGAGTGTCATCACATGGCCTTACATGGATAATCCAGACAACCTATCACAAGGTGCCGCCTCCATCTATGGTTATCCCGACTACCTATCTGAAGGCGCCGCCCCATAGGGTGACTCATGCAAAATCGTTAACCTCTCGCGAAGACAAGGTCACGATTATGCCAACCATGGCCTTCTCGGCCACCTTTAGTCTATGAAATCCCTAACAGGCAGACAATGCATCCATAATTATTTTATTAATGTTTAACTACCCACCCCCTAATTAATTAGTTAGGTTTTCACTTATTACTCAAACTCTATCGTGGGTTATCCTGACAACCCCTTTGTGCATCGGCGCCCACGTAGAGCCACTCTCCCTAGAACCCAAAACATAACATCAAATTCCAAGGGGTTGTACCCACAAGTACTCTAAAACACAAAGTAGAACAACTGTGAGGCAAAACCATCTCGCCAAAAATCATATGAATCAACTCTCATAAAGACGGGTACAACCCAAGTGTAAACTTAAAATCACAACTGTAGTCAAAATCGAGACAAGTATCAAATAGAAAGGTCACATAATAAACCACCATTTTCCCAAGCCTCTGGAAGTTTTAACAATAACCTTATCTCCTATAGAAAGGTCGACTAACTTAAGGGTCCCCACATGGTTTATAACCGAACTCAAGGAAATCAACAAAGAACTCAAAGAAAATCAAAGAACTAAATATTTATTCAACATCAAAATATTGTTTAAGAATGTAAATTTACTATACTTAACAATCACATTTTAAGACAACTCAATGCATGAAATCCACCATGGAAGTTAAACTATCAGTTAACTCAAGCTATTTTGTTAATTAAAAACACTCAATTGGATTTGATAAAATATTTTCTTTCAATTTGTCTAATAACAACATGAAGACATTATAAATAACCTACGTAATATTTTTCTATAATTTTGACCAAGTGTATATATATATATATATGTATATATATTTATATATATACATATATATTACATTTATTATCACAATTAAATTAACATTATAAAAATAATCCATATAATTATATCTCATATATATATATATATATATATATTTTAAACAAACAAAAAAAAGAGCCTAGGAGGCTGCGAACCTCCCCATAGGGGAGGCCGCGATCCCCAAGGCTGCACATGGGGGTACGGGAGTGGCCGACCCCCCCACTTTCCAATCAATTTTTTTAAATTTTTTTAAATTTTTCCTTCAAATTTATTGCGAATTCCGTCGTACGGAATTTCGTCCGCTCGTTTTATATCACAATTTTTTTAACATAATTTCATATTTCTTCAATTTTTTAAAGTATATATATATATATATATATTAATTGAAAAACAATTTCTCTGATGGCAATTTTATAAATTTTCTACAGAAAAATAGATTAATATTTTAACAGAGAATTCGATTTTGTCTAATATATCAAAGAATTCCTTTTTTTAAAAAAAAAATCTTGACAAAGAATTCCAACGCAATCCAATATCTCAGAATATTTCCTACAAGAAGAACCCAAAAGAATTCTTACATAAAGGTTTTCTACCATTTTCCTCTTTGTAGTTTTCCTATTGTTTAACAATGATTTTGTTTCATGAGGTTCTCTGATTTTACTGTAAAATTTTCTACAGAGGTAACAAAATAATAACGGCAAAAACTTCAGAGTTGGGAACACAGTTTTTCTATAGAGGAACTTTTAATAAATTTTATTACAGAGGGTTACAACCATTTCACAACAATTTCCTCTTACACAGACAATAACAGACAATCTTTTCAAAACAAGAAAGCATTTATACAAAAAAGTAAAGAACCTGTTTTCCTGAAGTCCGAAGAAGCGAGAGTTGTGCAAAGCTTCACCTCCAGAACTTCCAACTTTTAATTTCTTCCAAGAAACTTCACCTCTAGCCTAAAGCAAAATATAAGTCCAGAATCTACTGTAGTCCTAAAAAAAAATTTAAAACCAGAAAACCCCCAAAACCCCACACACCATTCTACAACCAAATTCTTTTTGTGAAGAAGTTTCATGTTACCCCCATGCCAATATTCTCTCCGAGAATATTTTAAAACAAGAATTTCATTAACTTCACCACTCATTACCGTAACTCTTCTAATAAAAATTAACTATTTTATTTGTTTATTTATTTTTCTTTTAATAATAATATAACATTATGAGCTATTTGATTAACTTAAAAATTCAAAAAAAAAATCAATACTGCTACCTTAAGCAAATTTAACATTCTAATTTACAACAAAGCAACTAATATTTTATTTAAACTATCCATTTAATCAAGAACATTAATCAATTATCTTAACCATAATTATCTACAAATAACTATATTAATTAAATAACATTAATTAATCACACATAAATAAAAATTAATTGAATAACAAACATTTACATACTAAAATAAATAATCAACACTAACCCAATCACAAACAAAGACGAGTTTGAGACAAAGACAAGATTGGACTCACAACAAGGTGACGAAATTGGGACGAGGACACTTCCTTATCAACTCTCTTTTCAACATCATAACTGTTGAGTTTATGGGACACATTCAAACCTGACAAGTAGGTGGAGTCAGTGTCTAGTACCTGCATCCTGCATAGAAACAAACGTCAAGTAGCATGTAAATCTCCATTACAGACACACCGTGAAAGGTAATCGCAGGGTAGCAGGGCTCTTGCAAGCAAGTGATGCCACTCTGTCCTTTCACCAAAACACACTAGCAAACACATCAGAAACCATAGTAGCATAAAATCACAACACCACATATATTATTAAAGAAAACTATAACATAACCATATAACATAATCACCATGAAATGTATCATCTAGCATCACATGTAATATCAAGTGTAGCAAACCAACCAAACTACGAATCCACACACAACCAAAACGGTGAACTGATCACCCACACAAACCAAGTACAAAATCCACACATAAGAGTCTCAATAACATGAGGGGTATCACAAGGTCCCTTGGCCAAAATGCGCAATTTGCTTCAAAATCACAAACAATAGTGAAAAAGTCTTGAGCAACGA
Source organism: Sequoia sempervirens (assembly GCA_007258455.2). Classification (NCBI taxonomy): domain Eukaryota; kingdom Viridiplantae; phylum Streptophyta; class Pinopsida; order Cupressales; family Cupressaceae; genus Sequoia; species Sequoia sempervirens. The sequence continues at coordinate 271,772 of VDFB02014391.1, read as the reverse complement.
GATAAGTTACTATTTGAGCAACAAGAAAAGGAGACCGAGTCCCACTTACCCACTAATGAAGCTCAAGTAATTGGACCAAAGAGGGTTAAATCTACAAATCAAAGCATTCTTTGTATAATGCTCTATATCCTCTAAAACCTCTTCTCCCAACCCCAAGATTGGTATCTTCTCTATTGGCTTTAACTAAATGCCTTGCGCCACCATTCAAAACAAAATGCATTTTAGCAAAGGAAAAAAAACATAGAATCCATTATATTTGCCAAAGGATCTTCACACCCTTTAGATGTCGTACCTCCCATAACATTAGAAAAGAATCACCTGTTTCCTCCATTCCCCAAAGGATATGAACCTCTATTAACACCTCTTGCCAACAACTGCATTTCATTATTTTCTTGAACTACCCTAGCAACTGATAGTGTCTTCAATATGCCTTTGGCAATCCACCTACATACAAATAGGCATATTAGGGGCCTCTACAACTTTTGCTGAACACACATCTAAAGACACATTCTTTGCAGCCCTACTCTTGGAGCTCTCCAATGTAGGCCCTGCAATCTTTGCTAGAAAAGCCACAACACTTGGGTTTCTAGAAGGAGCTGTTTCAAAGACCATAGTCCTGAGAATTCCAATTAGCTTTAAATATATTTATTATAAATTAATTTTATATTTATAACTTTTTAAATTTAAAATATAGTGTATTATTTCTTATATCTAGAACAATAAAAACAACTTTAAAAAATAAAAATCATCATAAGGTTTCCCATTCCATTTGATAAATAGGTTATAGTTTTATTTGATATAATTGATACAAAAGGCAATAAATAAATAAATAAAATGAAATCCCGTTACATTGAATCTTCATCAAATTTGAAAGAATGCCATTTATTTGATGTTATGATATATCATGTCAAATCTCAAGCAAACTTTTCATAGTAGCATTTCTTTTAGACAAGTTCAACACTTATGACAAACGATATTCGTGACATTTTGTATCATTCAGAATATTATTTTCCCTGTGATTCCGTAGAGTTCTATAATCAGTTTCAATAAAAATTGTATTTGTCAGCCTTCACCTTTTTACTTCAGATTTATTGAACCGTGTGAATGGTTCCTTCTATATTAATCAAATGTCACCATACAGAAGCAGTTCTTAGAAATGTCGAGGTATCTGCAGACAAGCACAGTGGCAAAAGCAAGCTCAATGTATGTTGAGTGGAGTTGTAAGAGAAACTTGGTGGTATGGATAAAGGTTGTGGAATCACATTCCCATTCTAGTGTTGTAGTCACTGGCTTAGTAGTTCTCCCCTCTTCGTAATACATTTTGACTCAGTCACCAGGTGTAAATTTTTTACTGCATTTCATCTTTGAAAGACTGATTTCCTATTTACATACAAGTTACTCAAGCTTGTACTATTGATTTTTATTCAATGTAATTAGGGAGTGTTAGTTAAGTGCCCATCATCATGAAGTAAAATAACTAGAAATGACGGGTTGCAACACACTCTTTTCTCAATGAACAATCCAACAACTTGCATGGCATGAGAAAACAAAGTCACTAGTAGTTGGCATTCCTGATGATTCTGAGTACAAGGGTTAAGGCAGAAGGCTAGTGAGTCCAATTAAGTATTAGCAATACTGCAAATTCCTATGAAGGAAGACATTTTGAAATGTGAGCCTTGACTACTACTAATAGGTCCGCTTCTTAAATCATGTGTATCTTTTGAACAATCTGATATTCGAATCATTTATGAACAGGACCTCCTTGATAAAATGGAACCGCTTGTTAAATCATGTGTATCTTTTGTTAACAATCTGATATCAGAATCATTTATAAACAAGGACCTCCTTGATAAAATGAAACTCCTGAGAAACAATTATCCATCGGATACTGGAGGAAAAACATATATCAAATTAGTAAAGCCTGAGCTCAAGTAAATACCAATGGAGAATGCAGCATGAACCTATTATACATTCACAGAAAATATATTTTGGTGGTAAGTTATGTTAAACAGGCAAAGTTCTTCAAAAGACCTACAAGATAAACAAAATTACACCAATGCTTGTAGATAAGAATGCCAATCTTCAGCATGAATAGCTATTCTTTGATGACTTTAAAACACAAATCTCCCCAAAGCCTTTCTTCTCAACAACACGATCCATTATGCCGATTATATTTTTCTTGTGACGAAGATAAAACTCTGCAGTTAAGACTTGAGATTCTTTGGGTTTCAAGTCACCATGTGAACCCTGTTGACCAGTGCTTGAAAATGTCAGTACAACTGATACATTATCTTGTCTTAAAACATATGTATCACTTCTCCATCCCTATATTCTGATTCCTATCATATAATCTAGATCAAAATATGAAGACTTAATCAAATGATTTCTATGAGAAACATAGAATCATCTTTCAACCTAAACGATTCTAAACTTGTCAGGCAATTAATCAGATACAGTCGCTAGAAAAATAAATAACTAATTGGTTGTGGGTTTACAGTTCAACTTGTTCAAGATGCATATAGCAGTAATCTCAGGCATCCAATCTTATAGCAAAAATAACTATTATATAAAGGAACTGGAAACGATGCTTTTCTAGCATGTGGGCATGTTTGTGTGCCTTTGAAATGAAAAGGCCGCTGTTGTAGTTATGAATTGATTACACCTTAGGTTAAGCTTAAGTAATTTATTTACTTAGGTTTAGTTTTGCTTCTTTCTTTGGAGAATGAGGTGTCATCCTCATCTCCTCATATTTTATATAAATGGAACTTCATTGCATTTATTGTACACACTTCATGAAAGGAGTAGCTGAATTTTTTTCATTACATATTGAGTCTATGTTAGATCTTTGAGTAAAAAAAATATTTGTGAGTAGTCTCAATTCATTTGCTTCTAGGTAAGATTTCATGCAAGTTTGCACTCAAGCTAGTTTCCATTTCCATTGCATAAAAGCATAGTTGCACTGAGATGCATCTCCAACCCCCTGGGACGCAAACTAGTTTCCATTTCCCTGTACCTGAAACTCATCGGTCTCACCAACGTTTCCTTGAATTTTCATTTTAAAAAACAAAAAAAACCCTACATTTCAATAAGTTTACATATGAAAAGAAAAAAAACGAATCGACATTTCTGAATTTCAATATGTAATATCAAATATGTAGTATGAACTCTTTGACTCTTTGACGTTTGTGTGTTTAAACTTTAAATTTAATGTTAAATTTTACCAGTGTTCTTGTTTTGAAAGTTCAATGTCATGATATTTTCAGTTTTAATGTAGCAAATTTATAAATTATTAAATTATATTAAAAAAAATGGCGTCTCCAAGTACCAGTCTCCTATTTTTTTAAAATAGACATACCAGTACTGGTACCGGTCTCCTGTACCTGTACCAGTACCAGTACCGGTCTCTTGGCAACTATGCATAAAAGTTTTTTTTTTGGGTGTTTGTAAGTGACCTTTTGCAGGTATTCCTTTAGAAGAATGCTGGAATAAATCTAAACTCGGGATTGTGTCTAAAGTATATAAGAAAGTTGATTTAGCCTTTTGTTTTGTCTAAATTGAACACCTAGTGGCCAAGTTAACAAAGTTTGAATATTTTTTGTTACCTATATTTCTTTTTAGGTAAGCTTCTTCTAGAAGCATGCAAGAGCAAATCTAAGCTCACCATCACATTTGGAGCAGCAAAAGAACCTAGGGTTACTTGTCAAATCATCCAAATCAGACAACTTTCCAAAAAATCTCTATTTTTCTCTAATTTTGCTTGTATGGACAAGTGACAACACAGTTTGAGGAAAAAGGTGCAAAACCCAAGCATTGTCAACATGCCCCCTTAGCGGCAACATCGCTAGCATGCAACCTGAGTTCAGCCTCTACTATAACACTACCACAATTCCACCAAATCATTATTGGAGGGCCACTGCCACTCCGCCCTGCAATGGCTTGACAGAATATCTTGCCAAAATATTCCTTTGGCAGTTAGTGCCTGAAATATTTTGCTGATAAAATATTCCTGTCACCTCACTACACAGTCAACACCATATAATTGCCATGTCAGCAACCTGTATGATGTCACATCATCAAACCTATGACAGAAAAAAATTATAAAAAAATGGTCAGGAAGTAAGCCTACCTTGAGGCTTGAATAATGCTTTGCATCCTTTGATATAGTGGTGGATTGGTGTCAATCTTCCTCTTGCTCTTCCTCTCACTATTTCTCAACTCTAATGCCTTCCCTTGCAATTTTTACACTCTTACAACTTGCTATTGCAACTTTCAACTTTGTTGTTGAAACTTTGGTGTGAGTTGGGAGGAGGCCTAGATGCCTATTTGTAAGTGTTTTTATGAGTGTTTAGGGTTTAGATGTGAGGACCTTGGGCACAAATTCCAAGAAAAAAATTTGATTTTTCTTAAAAAATTAAGTTTTGCAACTTTCCACCTGGGCATCTTTGGGGCGTTTGGGATACTCCTGGGAATCCTCAGGATGTCTCAAAGTCCCCCATAAGTCCCCAAAAAATGAGGGACGTCTTGGAAATGTCCTCGAAACTTAGGCAATGGTGGTGGGATGGCGAGGAGACATCCCTTCCAAGACCCTGTGTCTTGAGAATGCCCTCGTCTCGGAAACATGGGGATTTGGGGCAGGAGGGGAGGAAGACATGTCCTTGTGGAACATTGTATTTAAAGCTACTACGATTATTTACCGTTAGAAATTTCTATAAGGCATGTTCTAATTGAGAAGGGCCTTTGAAGAAATTATGTAAAGTTTGTGCAAATCATTTTTGTAAATGATGCTTTAGCCACTAGTACTCACATTGGATAACCATTTGACAACAGTCAATTGTGTTCAGCAATTAGAAATGGGCTATGTATTTGTATGTTACTCCCCTAAGCACCGGAGCATGAAAAGCTTCGATTGACAGCCAGTACACTTGTTCCTATGAAGCCATACTAAGTCAAAGAAAGAAGTATAGCCTGATTCTTAAATTTTTCATATGAAAATCACTTACAAAGAAAGAAACTTTGATACATGTGTGCACCAAAGAAAATGTGAATCCGGGAAAGCTATATATGATGAATATATTGCACATTTTCTGCACTTCTCAGCAACTGTAGATGACCCAAGAATTTTATTTTAATTAACTCTCAATCTCCATCTACTAGAATGCTGATTTCAGGACAAGGACAGGAGTTACTCTATAAGAAATAATGAAATTACAAGAAGCTAAAACAATTGTCTGGCTTATGAATTTAAGTATTTCTCTTTTGTTTATGCTCAGTGCTGATTGTCATTTGCTCACAAATCATTTTATTCCTTCTGAAAGGATAACCATTCAGTTCAAAATATGATTTTTTTTCTTTTTAAACCCCATAGCCTTTCCCACATTGTCTGAAGTTCTGAACATCTGAGGTATAAAGGTCAATTTTTTATCTGAAATTCAAATAAACAGTCAATACTCAAAAGTATTGAATTCTGTGACTATATTTTACATAGCCATTGTGTCGCTAGTACACAAGCATCTTGATTAAGGAGGATATTTTGCTTATTTATCATGCACTCGCAAATAATGGACAGCGTTATTGGCTGTTATTCGAAAATTCTTTTATTATTTTCAGTTTCTTCTTCACATCAGAAAACTGTTGAAGAGTTCTTCAAATCAGTATTTCTGCACTTTTCTGTACATGCCTACTTTTCATTTTAATTAGTTCTGACATTGTTTCTTTCTATTTTGTTCTGGATTGGCATGTTTATTTTGAGTTGATTTTTCTCTCCTCACTTGACATCATAACATGCTGGTCTTTTGATTCTTGCCAAGCTACATAGTCATTCATGGACATTAATAATATTTTCTTCATTCTTTCTTTATTAGCTGAATGCACAAATGGGAAATCTCATTAACTTATTTCCATCAACCAAAGACAAACAAGAAAACAACCAACAAAATCAGTTTTGCATGTGGGTGTGTGTGTATGGGCATACAATCTTACACAGTCAGCAATATTTTCAATTTATAATAAAAATCAAGGAGAAAAAAAATGAAAGCATAGAAATTAATAAAAGAAACAAACCATGCGGGATATCCTGTCACGCACTGCAGAGTGCATACATATTCCAGCAGCAACTGAAACATTCAATGAATCAACCATACCAGTCATGGGAATGCTGCATCTCACATCTGATAGCTCCAACGCTTCATCACTTATGCCCCTGTGTATACAAATAGGCTTCTGGAGATGAGACCAAAATATCTATCATAAGAAAAACTTTAAGAGTCAATCTTAATCTTGAAGGCTATATTCTTTAGGGAAAAAGTCAGAGAATTTGTATTAGGATTAAAAAGAAATTACATGTCAATCAGATTTAATCATTCTCACCAAATCTTCTATTTTCTTTCTGACGAATTTCATGATGAGAACTATCAGCAAAAAAATTCCTTCAAACTATGAAAGGCATTGATACAAAATGGACAAAAAGCCAAGAAGCACAACTATACCAGGAACAAAGCCACCTTTCCTCGTCTTTAATCCACCATCTTTTTCTCAGGTTTTTTTCTTGCATTTTTATAAGCCTTGATCATGATATTTTTTTCTTTTTGCCTATATTACTATGTTTCCCAGGAAAGGGTAGATCATGACATCCAATTAAAATATAATTATTGTTGTCCATAGAAGCCAACCATACTAGGGCATCAAGTATTGCATTTCTCTCCTGTTTCTGCGACTGATTTGTATTTGCAAAAGCTTTGCATTTCACAAAGTGTGCTTTCAATAATGGAAGCAATTTAGGAAGAGGTGAATCTTCCAAAAGTACATTTGTTGAAAAGGTCAAAGGAAAAAAGATGCAATTACACTCTCGAAATGAAAACAATTGGCTAGGGCATCAACCAAATGTAATTCTACCATTAAGATAAGATTATATGTATTAGGGCAAAGGTCAAAGGAAGAAAGAAGATACATTCACAATCTCAAAAGGAAGACAATTGGCTAGCGCATCAACCAAATGTATTTCTACTATTAAGATATGAATATATGTATTGTGCAAAATATTGTACAAGTATTGCAACTTGCAAGTATTTTAAATGTACAGTCAAATAGGCAATTCCTATGTAAAAAGGAGAAAAAGATAAAGGCACATGTAAGTTACAGAGAGGTAGCAGGGATATCAATCAAGCCACTCGTAATGGATGTGAAATTGAATCATTTTGGATAGGAATAGGATTAGTCATGTTGGAAAATGAAAAGACATGAAAGAAAGCAAAAATATTGTGTAACAACTCTCAATAACTTTCACTATCATAATGCTAATAAAAACTCCCTGAATTGAGTCTCTTCATTTCTGCTTATGGAATGGTGATTCTTAATACTTATCATCTATATATTTCCTTTACATTGTCTTATCGTATGTATTCACAACCAAATGGGTAAAATACACAAAGTTTTTCCCTATGTCCTGCAATGGATTATTTATTCTATATAACTGCATAGGATGTCTAACACTTCATAAAGCTTAGATTTGATCTTAGACTACAATGTTGATATGTCCCTGTGGATTTTTCCAAGGAATAAACTACCATATACCTACAAATATGCAAGGTGTTACTTTTGCGATAAGATTTGTAGCCTAGAGATAGAGATAAACTGTACAAAGAGAATACAGATAGAAATGAAAAAAATTAATCCAAGTCCAATAATAATAAGATCAGCATTCTTGAAAATGAAGATGAAGATGAGATAATATGCTTTGGAGGCTTCTAGCATGCAAATAAGAACAATAATGTGTGGTATTTCAATTTTGGTGTCAGTAAGATAAGCAATAGGAAAAAATGATTCCGACTTTTGTAAAAGATGATACAAGAACAAATACTGTGATTATAGATGGTTCAAAAATACATAATGTGGAAAGCTGTGGAAAAGGAAATTAAGGTTTTGTGAAGGATAAAAGGAATAATAAGATTAAAGCCTATAATATAAAAGATGATAGCCTCTACAAGTTTCAAGAGGTTGATCCCCTTCTCTCAAGACAATGAAAGTTTTGGCAACTTCATTGAAAGCGGAACTCTGGGATATCAAACCTCAGAAGAGCTGGTTCAGTTGTACAACCAAAAGAAAAGGGACAGCCCACATTGCAGCAAGGATCGATAGATTTCTTGCATCCATGAGCTGGATGGAGAAGGATTGGGTTTATAACTCAGAACTTCTTTGGAAAGTAGGGTTTAACCATTGGCCTATCCATCTGGGAATTGAAGAAGACTGCTTTCCTCGTAGGAGATCCCCTTCAGATTTTAAAAAATGTGACTCAAATACCTGGATTTGGAGAGAATCATCACTGATTCCTGGCATCCTCCTACAGAAAAGTAGGCTCTAAAATGTTTTATTTTTTCATAAACTCAGCCCTGAAATTTAGATTAATCATTAAAAGAATGGAACAAAATTGCTTCAAAGACATCTTCCATTAAAAAAGCACAGAAGAAAAAGAGATGAAGGAGATCAGAGAGCGATTTCTAAGAGCAGTCCTAATGTCTCTCTAAGCAACCGGGAAAAGGAACTGACCCACTAGCTAGACAACCTCTATAATAAGAAGATATCCATTGGAAAGAGAAATCCAAACTCAAATAGTTGAAGTAAAGAAACAAAAACACAAAGTTCTTTCACCTATCTTGTAAGATGAGAAGGCAAATAAACAACATCATTAGACTAGAGGCTTAGGATGGCCAGATTTTAGATAAGCTTGAGGAGATCAAACAAGCCCTTGTTTTGTACTAGAATTCTACGCTCACTAAGGAAAATAAGAGCAGAAAGGAGCAAAAAATCTTCCTCCAAAACATTTTGAAGCTCATCAACAATGTCAAAAATGAATCTATCATGGCAAAAATTACAGAAGATTGGATCAAGTCTGCCTTGTCTGACATTTTGAGGGATAGTGCTCCTATCCATAATGGATCCCTGGCCATCTTTTTCCAAAGGTTCTAGGAGCTATTGGGACAGGAATTATGGCATGTTGTAAAGGTGTCCAAGGAGTCAAAAATGATCCATAGATCCCTAAATTCTACTTTCTTAGTTCTCATTCCCAAGCTTAAGGATTGCAATAGATCAAATATTTTCACCCTATTTCTCTTTGCAACATAATGTTTAAGGTTATCTCAAAAGTGATTGCAAGCAAGTTGAAATAGATCCTTCCAAATATTATATCTGAAGAACAAGGAAGCTTTGTTTATGAATGAGACTGTCTTCATTCACAAGACTATTCACTCTCTCACGGTTAGTAAAAGAAAAAGGATGCTAGTAAAACTCAAACATAGTGAAGGCCTGTGATAGGGCTAATTGGTCTTTCTTGGATAGGGGTCTTGGACAACTTCGGATTTGAAAAAGAATGGAGGGATTGGATGATACTACACCACCCCAATTTCCCCTTGATGGTTAATGGTTCAATTGAAGATTTCTTTAGTATCCCCAAGGACATAAGGCAAGGGGACTCCCTCTACTTAGTCACTTCAATTTGAAAGGGAGATTCGTTTCCTTAAAGGCCACTTTGAGTGGGAAGGTCTTCACTCATCAGCAATTTGTGGATGAGACCCTTTTTTTTGCCCAACCCTCTTTGCATGGTGTTAGAAACCTAAGCAATTTGCTTAGGGATTATGAAAAATCTTTAAGCCAAAAGATTAACTTAGGAAAATCCAAATCTTTTTCCTTAATGTTCACAAATTGGAACAAAAATTTCTCAATAGACTTTTATCCGTTGACAAAAATGAGCTCCCTAGCTCTTATTTGGGTTTCCCCCTTTTCACATGTTGTGGTAATAAAGATCTCTAGGCTACCATATTGCAAAAGTTGAAGAATAAGATGGCTGGATAGAAAGAGAAATTTCTCTCCTCAACAAGGAGACTAGTAATTCTCAAATCAGTTCTTTAGGTTATCCCCATCTACTGGTTCTCTTTGTTGCTTTCCCCAAAAAGCATTGTTTCCAAGATTAAAAATCTCATGAGATCCTTTTTTATGGAAAGGAACAAGAGACTATTCAAAGTTTCCCTTGTTAGCATTGGATAAAGTTTGTAAATCTCTCAAAAATGGTGGAGCCATGTTTAGAAAACTCAATGTTTTCAATCAGGCCCTAGTGGCAAAATTGGCTTGGAGGTTCTTGAAAGAAAATTCTCAAAACTAGTGTAGTAGCCTTAATGATAAGTATCTAGATGGTCGGGAATCTACTCACTTTCTCTCCATCAAGATTCTCCCTAAAGGCTCAACTGTTTGAGAAAGCTTGAGGTGGGAGATCATATCTAATTGCATCTTTTGGATCTTTTAGAATGGCAAGAAAGTGGAATTTGGAGGGATGTTTGGCTCTTGGACAAGTCTTTGAGCCAAGTCCAAGCTTTTGAAAGCCTTCAACAGTTGGCCACAACCAATTGAGGAGATAGGGTCAAAAACTACAAGGAGGAGAAAATTCTCTCGAGATTCCCCTTTACATCTTAGACCCCTTTACATCTTAGAGGGTGTTCATAGATAGTATAGGGGCCAAAGATGATGCATCCAAACAACTCAACTCTCTTCTAGGCCAAGTCAGAGTCATGAAAATGATTTCTTGGGCTAGACTAGAAAGGAAGGGGCTACTACACAATCAAGGATGGTTATGAGAATGTTATACCCAAAACCAAAAATTTTGCTTCACTAAGGCATTTTGCTTAATTGAGTCTTAACCTTGTTGAAGTGATGTCAGAAGGTCATTTTTGGGCTTTTTAAATATGGAGTTGGTATCAGTGTCATGTCAGTCTGTTACTGAAGAAATTTAAGGAAAATGAAAATCTGAACGAAAATCATCAAAATTTTCTATCTCTGGAGAGGGGAGCACATTTTCAAAAGGGCGCCCTATCTTTTAGGGGCTCAGATCCTGTTTTTAGGGTTAGTCACCTCTAGCAGACATTTGTCCGGCATCACGTTAGCTTCGCAACGAGCTATTAGGCTTGTCAAACGGACCTGTTTTGTGCAAGTTACAGAAGATATAGTGCAAAATGAGAGGAAATTGAGAATTGGTTAACACTAGAAAAAAAGAGCAGCTTTTCAAAAAGGCGCCCATCTTTTTGAGGTGTTAAATGAAGGTTTTTGGCTAAATGCCACCCAAGATGTTTATCTCACATTTGTTCGAGCTTCGCGACACATCCGTCAATGGGTGAATCTGAGTTGCTGAAGTGCCTGAACCAGAGGTCAAACGTAGGGTCAAATCTTAGTCAGAATATCAAGGAAATGAGCAAAAGAGCACTTTTTCAGAAAGGCGCTTGAGCTTTTCAAGCCTTTAATGCCTTCTTTTTGATGATCTCACATGTTCAATATGTCTACGTTACGTTCAGCTTTCCGTTGCCTATCTCCGTCAGTTCAGAAGATGTCTTAGCAGCTTGCAGTCGAAGTTTTTGTGTTATTTTGTTCAATTCCAGAAATGTCTAAGTCTGGGGAGAAAAGAGCAACTTTTCAAAAAGGCGCCCTTGTTTTTCACCCCTTAGATGATGTTTTCTGGAGAAATGTGCCTTTGCAGCTGTCCTCCAGAATGAAGTCAGCTCCGCAGTGAACCTGTGATCCAGTCCTGAAAATTGGTAAATCAGAAGATATGAAGGATTTTGTTTTTCCCTTCGTACGAGATCGAGATGTCAAAATTTGACTGTCTGAGAAAAAGCGCAGCTTTTGAAAAAGGCGCTTGGGTTTTTGAGCTTTCAGATGTTAGTTTTCTGATCTGCAGTCTCAAGGTACCCTTTGATCAGTTTTTGTCTAGCTCTGTGATGCACCTGTCAGCCAGCCAATCGGTGGAGTCAGTCAGCCAGTATCAGAGGATGAACAAAGGTCCCGGCAAAGGTTTAAGTCCAAATTTTCATGAAAATTGGCTAAGTCTGGAATTCGCCTAAGAGGTCAAAGTTGATTTTCGAAAGAAGTTGATTGGTGCGCCCTAACTTGAGTTCTGACTTCAGTTAGACTGAACGTTTTCTGGGTTGTCATCTTCAGTTCATATATTGGCATGTCGAGTGATCTTTCAGTTTGCATGTCGAGTTAACTAGTTTGCATGTCCAGTTAACAACTTTGCATGTTGAGTTAACCTGTTTGCATGTTGAGTTAACTAAAGTTTGTACTTGAAATCAACTTGAGTTCACATGCATGGCGAATTTAGTTGAAGTTGTGAAGACTTTGTGAAGTAGGCGCCTCATTTTTGTCAACTGGAGTTTTAGTTTCAGTCTTGAAAGGGACGCCATATTTAGTTGAAGCATGAATCATCAATTTTGTGAAGTATAGCGAATGCATTCATTGTCAACTGAAGTTCTGAAAAGGGATGCCATTTTTAGAATTGAAGCTTGAGTGTGAAGTTGGCGAATTCACTTCTTGAATGTCAACTGGAGTCTTAAAAGGGATGCTTTAGTTCTAAATTGTGAATTTAAAGCAAGTGAAGGGTGGCGCATTCAATAAAGATTGTCAACTAAAGTCAAAATCGCATGGTTTTGTCAACTGAAGATTGAAAAGGGAAAACCCTAATGCATGGCGCTTTATTTAGCTTATTTTAGTTTCAGTTAACTAAGATGAGGTCCAATCACAAACCAAGCGCACTTTTCAAGGTTTTAGTGCTTTGTGCGAATTTCAAAGATGAAAGTCTATTTATTCAAGCATTGGCGTCCATTATTTCTTCATCTCAAGCTTCGAAATATTCATTTTTCTTGAGCAACCAGCAAGCTAAAGGTGCTACAGGTGTCAGAATTCAGCATTCTTCATAGCAACGGATTCAAATTGATTAAAGAAGATTCCAGACTTTGTTTCCACTTTGCATGCAGGTTTCATCAAGTTCCAAAGAAAAGATTGGCGGATTTTTCAGAAGCAGAGCAAACAAAACTTTCTATCTTCTGTCTTATTTCTTCTATTTCTCATCTTAGGTACTTTCTTCGCATGTCAAAGAAATTCAGCGTATATTCAGAATCTGATCATCTGGGTTCGCATACTTGAGTATTTGCAGCAAAACCCATGTCTTAGATTTTTTCGAGAAAATCGCCCCGTAGTCTTCATTCTAAAGCTCTGTGCTTTTTTCCGAGAATTTCTTTGCATGTGGGTCTAAAACACATCTTTTCGAGAATCAAGCTATCTGGGTTGTCTTAGAATTCGATTCTGCACAAAACCCACGTTTAAGAAAAATTTCGAAAATTTATTTCGTCATAGGCTATTTTTAGCCTTGTCCAGAGATTTTCAGTTTTTCAGAAAGTGTTCAAGTACATTCGACTTTACAGTCAAAAGTTGCCATTTTCAAGATGCAGTTCAATCTCATTGATTATAAAGCCAAATCGGCTCTTATGCATAATTTTGTTAAAACTTCAGATACAAACCTAAATCATGTTTATCCAGTGGTTAATCTGAGCAGTCCGGAGGGTGTTAGCAGCAATGCATTGAGAAATCTTGAGCGTTCTGGATTGCTGGCAGCGGCATCTATTCCTATAACCACTTTCGATCTTGAGTTCATTCTTGCTTGTATCAAGCATTATGACTCATCTTCACGACAAATCAGATCAGCTGACGGGAGGGTTGTTTGCAGTCTCAAACCAAAGGATATAGAGAAATGTTTTGCTATTCCTCCTCGTTCAGATAACTTTACTGTGGTTATTGAGGCTTGCGAGAAGATATGGGATGCAGATCAACAACGTTCACAGAGAAAGGTGGCTCAGAAATGGCTAAAGGTTCAGAAGACTAACATGCCTAAAAAGGTTGGTCGTGGTGAATTCAAGGACGAAGTTGCTGTTTTGATAACTTTGCTCAATCGAGTTACAGGTCAACAGGATGCTAGCACTTTCCGTTCGTGGATGTTTTACCTTATTACCAGAATTCTTGATGGCACGGAGCATTTTGACTGGGCTATGTTAATTAGTGATTGCTTACATCAGCAGATTACTAATTTTCTCAAGTATCATGAGTTTCATATGATATCATACTTGGTCTACTTAGTTGCATTCCAAGGCAGCTACAAGTATCTGAAAACTAATGGCACTCTCGGTGTTCAACGTGTTCATGAGTATTATCCTCAGTTGGAGTTCTCTCAATCCGAGCAAGACTTCCGAGCAGTGAATGATCACTTTTCTATGAGGACAGTTAGAGATCTTGACAATGAAATGCACATTCGTATTTCTGCCGAGGCTAAATCAGCAATGGAGACTTGGGCGGATTGGTTTATCCAGTTCCCTACTTTCACATACATCCGGGTTTATGGATATGTTGGAGAGCCCCTGATGTTACCGAGGTACCCTTCAGACAAGATCATCTTCATGGAGTTTCTCAGGCAGATGCAACATGTTCATTTCTTTCTTCGCAATCGTCATAAGACTGCGGCTAATTTTCCATTTACATTGGGAATTTTCACATGCAATGCGGCAACAGATGCCAAGCTTATGTCAACCGAGATAGAAAGGTTTAAACTCAAGACTCATACTGAGAGGCGTTCCTATGATCCTCTCGGTCATTATGCAGACAGATTAGAGCGAGGGATTGCACATAAGCCAGCACTTGAGGATTTCTGGGCTAATTGTGAAGATGAATTCGAGGTTCGTCGTCGTCACTATTGTAGACTCACCATCGGTCAGCTCTCTGATTACCTATCAGAAGATGTTGATGGTCTATCGGATGATGATGGAGAAGTTCTTCTCAATTCATATGTCAGAGATCAAGTTGTTCGGCAGCCACTTCCCTCACCAGATTGGTATGCTAAGGAGAATACTTCTATTGAGGAGGTTTCAAGATCGGTTATCAAGACTAGCAAGCTGTTCTTGGAGAGTAAACGGAAGCGAAAGTCAGTTCCTGTGACAGAGCCGCCAAAGGATTTTTCTTCATTGACTTCTACTTCTAGGTCAAGACCTCGGGTCAAGGCTATTGTGATACCTCCTGAAGGAGTTAAACTCAGTGGAAACACGGGGAAGAGAGCTACTGGTAAGAGGAAGCAGAAGCAAGTTGAGAATATACCTGAAACTCCAGTAGAGACAGTCATTCAGGCTGAACCTCACGTTGAACCTCCTAGTTCGCCTCACATACAACCTATTGACATAGATTCTGAGCCTGAGACACCAATTCAAGTAGGATCGGAGACAACTGAACCACCACAGGTTGATACATCAGGGACAGTCTCTCCTCGGATTGAGGATATTGTTCAGTCTTGTTGGCTTGAGAGGTCTTTGGGGAGACAGAGGCGAGAACCTTTATACAACCTTGATTTATCTGAGTTCGGTGAACCTTATCAGAGAAGGTCGAACAAGAAGATCAAGAAACAGGTGCATATTGAGAAGACTCCAGAATCAGAGATCGTTATAGAAGTTGCTATTCCTCCAGAGGGTAAGAGCCTAGATGAAGTCGAAGTTGGTGACTTTACTTTTACTAAGGCAAATCTTGGCAGGACCACTCGAGAGACAGACGTGACTCTTCTTAAGATCGTCACCAATAATCTTGAAGAACAAATCACGAAGGATGGAGAAGATAAAGCTTTGCTTAAGGCTGAAAATAGTCAACTTCGTTGGTATATCTCTGATCTTGTTCACGGAAATTCAAATAGAGCGCCTGTTCTTCCTCAGAATACACCTGCAGGACAACGAAAACTGGATCAGTTTAGTCATGGCAGACTTTTGGATAGCTGGATTGAAAGTTTAGTTGCTACAGGTCAACGTCTTCTTGCAGATTTGTATCAGTTGAGGAATGATGCACATAAACTCCGTCAGGGTATTCAGTTGCTTGAGGTTTCAGTTGCAGAGAGTTTAGCCAAGGATCGTGTTCTTGTATCTCAGTTGTCGGTTGCATACGATGCCTTGGAGATTGATGAGGATCAAGAGAAAGTTTTCACTTGGAGAGAGCAGCACCTTCTCAAAATGGAGATATGTGAGAAGATCTCTACCAAGTTATTTTCACTGAAAGATGATGTAGTTGGAGTGCTTGCACTTGTCAGTGGTTTTGTTGTCCAGATTCCGTGTCATTATCTTCTTGAAGATGGCACGTATGTTGAGTTAAACAAAGTACAGGCTGAGTTCGAGAAGCTGATTCGTGATAGCCTTGAAGGAGAGCCTATGGCGCCTAAGTTAGAGAATATTTCAGTTATTTCAGTTAGTCTCAGAAAGGCGACTGAAGATTGTAAAGATGGTGTGCATACTGTCAAAGAAGGCGACAAAGAACTGAAGAAACAGACTGTTGTTTTGGGTAGTATCAAAGTGCCAGATGACAGAGAGATTGATGAGTTCTTGGTCGAAGTGTTAGACCGAGATGACATGGAGTGATCTGCCAGTTGGAATCTGCAGTTAATTTCGAGGGTTGAGTCATGAGCGGCAATTAACTCGACTTTCAGTCTTGAGTTTACTTGCTGACTTAACACATGCTTATCTCGTCCTTGGAATTATCGTCATAGGAGTTAGGGTTAGGGTTTCCAGTTAACTGAAGGTAGTGTCCAGTTAACTTTGCTTTAAATAAGGACGCGCATGCTTGCACCCTGTCCATTTAGGTTAAATGTATAGGTTAACTGATGGTAGTTTTCCAGTTAACTGAATAGTTTGCTTTATTAGGGTTTAATAATAAATCTTGCATGCATTGCAAGACTGTAGTTGACTCAAGGTGATTTTAGGGTTCCCTACACCTTGATGTATATATTAATAAGAGCTTTTTGCTCATTTGTAAATAACTTTTGCTCGAGAGAGAAATATATGATGTGCCTACCTTGCCCTCAATATTGCTCTTTTGGTATTTGTTCATGCGTCTTTGCTATTATAATGAATTGTTATGCCACATAGGGTTTCATGCAATTATAATGGTGAATTCTTTCCATAGTTTAGATCAAATCTGTTTTGTGTTTAATAAGCTTGTTCAGATTGAGATAATAGTTGTGCCTACCTTGCCTTCAAGTAGAGAATCTGCACTTGTTTATCGTCTGTTGTCGTGAACAATAAACTTATTCGGATTGAGATAATAGTTGTGCCACCTTGCCTTCAAGTAGAGAATCCGTATTCAGTTTATCGTGTGGTGTTGTGAATAATAAGCTTGTTTAGATTGAGTTGATAGATGTGCCACCTTGCCTTCAAGTTGAGAATCTATACTCGTTTATCGTCTGATAGTCAAAACCTTGCTCCGTTTCCTCATGCTCTGTTTTCTTGAGGAAACTGGATAGAATTTAAGTAATTAAGTTTAGTTGTAGTTAGTGAATCTGTGAAACCAGAAAATTCTTAGCTGCAACATATATAGTTTTCGAGAAAGCCTTGTACCTCTACAGCTGAAACAAAAAGACAGGATATAGTTTAGTTTATTTCCATTTGCAAGTACTTTTGTCAAGCACAACGAGGGAGCTTCCCCTCCTAATTTGAATAGCACTCATTGCGTAGTGTGCATAGCTGTCCATACCAACTCTTACTCCAAAGGTGCTAGTTGTTACGCCAATAGAGAAGCTTAATACCAAAAAGATTATGACAAGAAAAATATTTCCTTGGCTTAAGATCTAATCTTCTAAAGCTTGGCTGAAAGAAAGGGTCTTTCTTTGGATTGTATGCCACAACAAGATTCTTTCTTGGGATTCACTAGTTAAAAAAGGCTTTAAACAATCGAGTAGGTGCCCTTTGTGCCTCATGTGAAAGAGGTTAACCACGTCCTCCTTCACTACCCACTTTCTAAGGATCTGTAGTGTCATCTCCTATCCTCCTTTAGCACCCTATGGAGTTTTGGACCAACTCAAAAGATCATTTGGAGGCCTAGCAATGTCCATTGTCCTTGGGAATCCTAAAGGAGTTATGGAACCTTGCTTTGAGCATGATAACTTTGAAATTATAGTTGGAAAGAAATAAGGGGATCTTTGATGAAAATGCCAAAGTAAAAAAGAAAATATGGGAAGAGTTCACCATTAATTGGATCCATATTGTCTCCTTGAAGGCCGGGGTCAAGAACAAAGAATACAATTCAAGTGATTTGAGAAATCTCATAAATTGGTATAAGTTCAAATGTTTGTTTGACAGAAGAAAGTAAAAAGGAGGAATCTTGGCACCCCACCCCTTTGGGATGGGTCAAAATAAACCTTGATGAAGCCTCCAAATCAGATCTTGGGGAATCAAGAACTAGACCTTTTTTGAGAGACCACAGCAAGAAGATTATAAGTCTTGGAACCCTTGATGTTGGCAACAACATTAATAACGTCTTAGAAGCAGGTGGTCTCATCCTAGACTTGATCTTGGTCATCAATTCAAGAATTCAAAAGATAATAATTGAAGGTGACTCCCAAATCATAATAAATGGTCAACTTTTTGAACTGGTATCTAAGTAACTTATAAAAAAATTACTCCAAGAGGCAGTCTAGCTTTGAGGAAGTAAAGTATCATCATATTCATAGAGGTGGAAATAAAGCAGCTTGCCAATTTAAGCCTCTCCTAGTTTTTGCAACTTGAAAGGTCTTTACAGTGATATCAACAACCTTCCAATTTTTTAGAACTTAACAATATTATTGGGTCCGATCCCTCTCCTCCAACTCTTTAATGAGTTGACTTTTCTCTTTTTATCAAGTTTCCTCCATTATTCATCATTTTGAGGCTCTTTCCCTCTTTTCTGCCTTTCCCATTCCCTTCTCTTGCCCCTTATTCCTCCCTATTTCCTCTCCTCACTCTTTCCTTATCCTGCCCATGTCTTTTGCTGCCCCCTTCCCTTTTTCACAACCTTTTCCTTTGATGGGTGTTTTCCTTTATTTTACCATCCCTTCCCTTCATTTTGGAACAACCTACGTCTGTCTTATCTTAGCATGCCTTGTTGGCAATCCCATGTGGCTGATTTTTTGTCTTTTCCCCTTGCTAAGGCAGATGGGTTTAGAGAGGTCTGAAATCTTTCTTTTTAACAAGTTGATATGGCATTTTTTCTCGTGGCACTAGGGACTGAATTTTGACATCTTCCTTCAATTTGTTCTCAGAAAGGCATTGCCTTTCAGATCTGGTTTTTGGTGTTTTATTTTCCTAGTAACATGGCTTTTTTCACATCTTTGTGGGCTGCTTCCATTGTCATGTCCCCGAAATTGTAACACTAAAATATAAAGCATTGAAATACAAACAAATGAATAAAATAAATAACAATATAAATATGAAAAATATAAATATAAAAATATTAACAGCTTAAATATTATTATAATTATAATGTAATATAAATATTTATATATATATAAACTAATATAAAATAGGTATATAAAATACAAACATAAACACAGTAATTATAATAAGTCAAAAAGCTAACTATAAATTAACATATTAAAAACAGTAGCTATTTATTCCTAGAAAATCAAGGCAGCAATCATTTATAGAGCAGCAATTGCTTCCTATTGAAAACAACAGTCATCATGATTATTCCCTATAACAGTGATTAGACTACGCAGTGCTCAGCAGCAATAAATATATATAGGACAGCGATAAGATTAATGTGGGCGAGTTTGAATAAGAGCAGCGATCAATATAAGTTAAAACTATAGTTAGTAAAAGGGCTAAGGGGTAGTTAATAAGAAGTAATAATTAAAGAATAGTCATGACTCTTTCCAAAGAGTGTGTCTATTGTTAATGAATGTGACTCTTCCCACCATGTAAGATATAAAAGGGAAGATATATGAGTGGGGAAAGGAGAAAAAAGGAAGAATTAGATTCTGAGTTTTAATCAAATATAAAAAAAGAATAAATAACTATGGATCTATATTCAGATATATAAAAAAAAAACCTATGGATCTATATTCAGAAGGGCAGTAGAGGTACTCATGAATAGTGTGTGAACAGATTGGGAGAGAGAAATGGGATAACTTGGATAGATCAGCAGATTTATTCATGTAGAAGATATCAAGATGTGTAAAGAAGAAGATAATCCAGGGAATGATATATAGGGGAAGTAAGTTTATATATATATATATATTGTGTTGTACCCAAAATTAAAATTTTTGCTTCATTAAGGCATTTTGGTAAAAATGGTCAAAATCTTGTAAAATTGTCGTCACAAGTCAAAAAGGGTCAAAATTTTTAAAAATAGCAATTTTTATTTTTAGAAATTTCTGAAAAATAAACTGACAATAAGGTTTTTTTGGGTTTATTGCCAAAAGGATGCTCGCAAAATTTTGGAAAATTTTGAAATTTTGCATGTCAGACCCTATTTTTAGAAAAAAAAAACCCTAAAAATAGAATCTTTGCAAAAAGAGCTCAAATTGATTTTGATTGGTTGATTTTACATCATGATCACAGTGGTCCAGTTAGAATTATCAAAAAGTTAGTTTTTCTCTGGTGTGTCTATTTCACTTTTTCAGAAGAAAAGTTAGGACTTCTGAGGTCATCAATGGAGGATGGCCAGTTGCTAGGTGTCAAAATCTAAGTCTCAAATGTTGCACAGATCAATCCATGGCGAAAGATGCTTGAAAAAATGGTGAACAGTGGAGGGGGATTCAAAAAGTTGAAAATTGTGAAAAATAAACTATCTGGAAAAGTTGGACACCTTATTCCAAGGGAGGCACCTAACAATCAAATCCTTAGCCAATTTTTCAGTTTTCACAGATCACACATGTGCAACAGTGAATGCAGTCAACACATCAGCAGCGGCGATCGACGTAGTCGACAAACACGTGAATGAAGCACAAGGTTGGAAATCATTGGAAAATGTCTAAGTCTAGAGAAAGAAAAGTGCCTCTACAGGTCAGGGGCACCTAGAGATTCAAGCAGTCAAAAGTCATTTTTACGGTTTGCCACCTCCAAGAGATCCATCTCAAATTTAATCCAGCTTCGCAGTGAATCCATCAGCCAGCTCAGAGGACCTGTCAAACGCCAAAAATTTCAAATCGAATGGAAAATGACGAAAGTCAAAGGGAAAGTTGAAATTCAAAATAAAAGCTCTGGTGAAGAAAAGTGCCCCTGCAAGGCTGGGGCGCCCAACATTTAGGGCAATCAGAAACACTTGCTAGGGTTTTAAAAACTAACTACTCTTCTCAAAATTCTTCAAGGTTTCCAATGAATTTATCAGCTAGTTCAACCGATCCATCAAACACTAAGAATTGTAGATCAAGCAAAAATGTCTCATCAAAGGGGAAGATTGCAAATCACGAGAATCATCAAAAAATGGCTTTGGCAAAGAAAAGTGCCCCTACAGGCTAGGGGCACCTAGAAATTAAGGCATTCAAAACCAGTTTTTAGGGTTAGCCCCTTCCAAGAGATTCATCTTGGATTTAGTCCAGCTCCGCAGCGAATCCATCAGCCAGCTCAGAGGACTTGTCAAATGCCAGCAATCGAAGATCGAACAAACACCAAAAAAGAAGAAAAAGTGGAAAATCATGAAAAATATTCAAGTCTGGTAGGCTTATGTATTTTTTTCAAGGAGGGCACCTTTTTTAGTGCATTGGCCATTTTTTAGTCTTTGCTCATCACACATGCAAAACAAAGAATGCAGTTGTAGCTGGCAAAGCACACAGCACGGGAAATAGGAAAAATGAAAATCAAAAGATAAAAATTGAGACTAGCAAAGCCAAGCACCCCTGGCTAAGGTTTCATGCCTAAGAATATTTTTCAAGCAATAAAAAATGTGTTGAAACTTCTTCGTCAGCTCAGCTCCGGATCCTGAAAATCAGTCAAATGCAATGATAGAGGCTGGCAGAGGGTGCCATTCTTCTCATAATTGCTTAGGATTGCTAGACTGACAAACCTTCAATCTCAGTTGTTCACAGATTGCCGAGAAACGATGTCCAAACAGGAGGTACCAATCACCGGAGATGTGAAAACTCAAAAAGTTGAAAATCAAGGAAAATTTGCTAACACTAGTGAGCTTAGGCGCCACAGCTAGCCAGGGGGCGCCCAAAGGCTCATGCCTTAGTCAAATTTTCATTCATGCATTACTTTTTGGAGAAAAATCAGCTATAAAGTAGGGATTCGCCTTGGTGAAGTAAACAAAGTCAAATTTTCATGCAAACAGAGTTGGAGGAGCAAACGAAGTTTCTATCTTCATACATGGACTCCTAAATTTTAGGGTTTTGCATGCAAAGTGCTTTTATCTCCAAAAGAAAGCCTTGAACATTCATTATTCATAATTTAAAGGTTATTTTTCAGAGGAAGAAACACATAATTTTCTTCTCTATAGGATTTGAAGGCTCAAACGAAGATATTTTTCAGCATTCTTTGTGGATTCAAGTTTGGCAAGAACAAAAGAATACTTTTCCATGATCTCTTTTTCTAGGGCATCATTTTACAAGAACAGGTGGTCACAATTTTCAACTTTCATTGATCTGGGTCTACTCCTTTTTCATTCTTCTTCAAGATTGGAATTTCTTTCGGCTGCTTCAACTTCTATTTTCTAAAAAATCATGCATGTTTGAGAAATCCTCAAACTTTTTGAAATCTAACAATCTGGGTATCTTTAGAAAAAGATTATCTACAAAACCCAAATCTCAGCTTTTTTGGAAAAATTTGCTTCTACGGCTTACACTTTTCAGAAGATCTATCTTTTTTGGGAAAAACTCGGTTTTTTGAAAATCTGACAATCTGGGTCTCTTTGCAATGAGATTATCCACAAAACCCAGACCTCAAATTTTTTTCAGAAAAATTGCTTCGCAGCTTCTACTTTTGAGGGGATCTCGTATGTTTTAAAAAAAATCAGTTTTTTCAAAATCTGACAATCTGGGTCTCTTCACAATGGCATTCTCTACAAAACCCAAACCTTAATTTTTTTCCGAAAAAATTGCCTTTTTCTGAAGAAAAATCAGCGAAGCTATTTTTAGCATTTGTGCAAAACTTCTCCGAATATAGGCATGTTCACAGTTAAACTTCACAGTTTTCATCATACAATACTCTTCCATTGAAAAATCAAGAGAATCATCAGAAGCATAAAACTGCAAAAGAAACAGAGGTCATCACTCCACTTGCAGAGCTGCCAGAGTTATCAATCAGTGAGACACCAGTTGGAGCATGCAATGTTTTCCAGGAATAGAACTCAAGGGAAGGCAGCAGTTAACTTGATGTCTTTTCCAAGTTAACTGGTTGTTCTCCTTCATGCATATCTATTCCTTGGAGATGTCAATTGTGAAGTTGAAGCCTTTCTTTTAGTTGAGTCAGTTAACTGATGTTAGCAGATAGATAGTTATCAGTTATCTTTTGTTTAGTCTTAGAAATAAATCTTGCATGTTGGCAAGACTAGTTGTAAACACAAGGAGATTTTAGGGTTCCCTACTCCTTGTTTGTATATAAATAAGGGCAGCCTTGCCCATTTATTTTTTAACCGTGCTTGTGATAACAAAACGCTGAGCTTATTTTGGCTTGCTACTTTGTTATTCAGTATATGTTCAACTTTGTCAAGTGTAATTTGGTTTGATCATAAATTGTATGCCTATTTTAGCTACAATCTACTATCCCAGATGTGTTATTACTGTTGGAATTTGAGGAAATAAATCATATGCCTACCTTGCTTGGATCCACAATCTCAAAATATTTCAGTGTTATTGTTTCATATTTATTTCAGCTTACATCTAAAAGTACAATGAGTCTTTCGATGTGTTATTGAAACAAGTTTCTTTAAGTTTTGTGTTTATCAATCATTCCCTGTTTACTTCTAACTCTCTTGCTCTGAATTTATTTGAGAAGTTAGAAGTGTCATTAGAATAGGCTTAGTTGTAGTTGAAGTTACGAAACCAAAGAAAACGTTAGCTATGACGCAAAGAGTTTTATAACCTTGTGCTCTAAGTTGAGATAAAAAAATCGGCAATTAGTTTAGTATTTCTTTTCACGCATAATCAGCAAAGAGGGAGCTTCCCCTCCAAATTTGAAGAGCAGTCTAACTGTGCATAGCTGTCCGTTTCCAATACTCACTTTAGAGGTGTGAATTGAAACGCCAACATATATATATGTATATACACACACACACACAAACACATATATATATATGTGTGCACACAAACACACACACATATATTTGTGTGTGTGTGTGTATAAAAAATATTGCTTAAAGAGAAACAAACAGATTAGTTTCAATTGAATAATGACTAATAAGGATTAATAATTGCTGCAAGCATCATTATTGCATAATCGTATACACACACACACACACACACATATATATATACGATTATGCAATAATGATGCTTGCAGCAATTATTAATCCTTATTAGTCATTATTCAATTGAAACTAATCTATTTGTTTCTCTTTAATCAATATCTTCTGAATATTGAGAACAAATCATTGATTAGAGAAGAGAAAAGATACAAACCGAGGAACAGATCATTCGTACATGAGAAGAGATTGTTGTTATTAGATATTCCTATATATATAAACATTCAGGTGTATTTTCTGCCAACTATTGTTTACACATGTATGTCTATAACTTATAAGATAATAAGAATAATTAATGTATAATTTCCTATGGTAGAATTAGAAATGTATTTGACTGTCTGAAATCCACTTGTGGGAGGGGCCTGGGGTGGAGTAAGTAAGCAAGGCTAGTAAGTAGGCATCCTAGAGTTGTTTAATGGCTCCTAGGACCATAGGGCACTTACCCAGAGAGTCGAGTAAACCAATTACGACCCTCGCTCAATTCCACAAGATGGCAAGTGTCTTTTGGGAGTTGAGGCATTGATGGGGAAAGCAGGTACAAGTCGCCAAGGGAGAGGGATGTGGTATACACCCTCTTAGGCTTGGTATATGGCTTCGGGCAGACCCATCATGTCCCTTCTCCCAAAATCCTAATATGTTTGCATTGCTGATAATCTATGAATGTGATGTAATTGTCTAACTCTCATAAGCATATATATCTGTATTTGCATATATTGTTCATATGGTGTTTGCAGGTTTCAAACCCAGGAATTGCATTATTAAAAGAATATGTATTTGGTAAGACAAACCCTAACCCTAATTTGTTGCAACTTGTGATCAATAGGAGAATTTTAGGGAAAATCAAGAGAGGGACATTACAATGGTATCAGAGCATCTTTCCTCCCATCCTGTGTATACTTCATGTATTACGTGTGTATTCATGCGTATGCTTCATACTTCCTATGTATACTTCATGAATTATGTGTATCCACATGTATGCTTCATGCTTCATGTGTATACTTCATGTATTACGTGTATTCACTTGTATGCTTCATGCTTCCTGTGTATGCTTAATGTATTACGTGCATTCATGTGTATGCTTCATGCTTCCTATGTATACTTCATGTATTACATGTATTCACGTGTGTGCTTCATGTTTCCTGTGTATGCTTCATGCATTACGTGTATTCATGTGAATACTTTGCATACCTTGTATTCAAGTGTATAGTTTGTGGCTTATGTGAATTATGTATATTCAAGTGTATACTTTGTGGATTACATGTATTCAAGTGTAGACCTTGTGACTCACGTGTATTCAAGTGCATACTTTGTGACTTTATGTGAATTCAAGCGTATACCTTATGACTTGCGTGTATTCAAGTTGTATACTTTGCAATGTACGTGTATTCATGTGAATACTTTGTGACTTACGTGTATATGTATGTATACTTCACGACTTATGTGTATTCATGACAATACTTTGTAACTTATGTGTATCCATGAGTGTGCTTTGTGACTTACATATATTCAAGTATATACTTTGTGACTTATGTGTATCCAAATGTATACTTTGTGAATTACATATATTCATGTGTATACTTTGTCACCTGCATGTATTCATGCGACAATGTGTATACCTTTCATATACTTTGTGACTTCAAGTATATACTTTGCAAATTACATGCTTTGTGACTTGTGTGCACTCGTGTATACATGTATTTATGCGACTTACGTATTTAAGTGCATACTTTACAACTTACATGTATTCATATGTATGCTTTGTGACTTTGTGTATTCGTACATACACTTCATGTATTCTTCACATATATGCTACATGCTTCTTGTGTATACTCTATGTATTACATGTATTTGTACTTCGTATTTATACTTTATGTATCACGTGTATCTGTGTTGTTTCATGTATCTTCAACAAGATGTGCTTCATGTATCTTCAACAAGATGTGTTCTTATGATTACTTTATGCTTAAAACTTATGGGAATGTTAAAACTTGTCTGTCAAAATGCTTTTGGAGTGAGAAGCCCTAACAAATTGACTTATCTAAATTTGAAATATTATTAGTATCCAAATGCAATAATGAAGAGTGTAACTATTTGAAGTGAAGAGGTGTGACTCCCTCAAACTGGTGATATAAAAGGGGAGAGCATTTCATCCATACTACCGTTTAAAGAATCCAATTGAGAATAGAACATTAAGTAATTTTGCAAGACTTAAATTAGGCTCTCAAGAATAGTGATGATGTGTGAAAGGACGTAACTCCAAATGTGAAAAGTTGTGACCCTTCAAATATGAAAGACTATGATTCCCTCAACAATAACATATAAAAAGGGAATCAATTCCTTATGAAGAAATTATTGGGAGGGGAAAGAAATCCATCAATCAACTTGGAGTCTCAAAAGGCAAACAGGAAGGGTGGTGACTCATCTATTGTAAAGGGTAGTGACCCCTTCAAGAAATGGATATAAAGGAATAAATCTATCCAAAAGGACTCACCCCACCACCAACATATACCAAAGAGAGGTGTTGGCGTTTAAATTTGCACCTCTGGAATGCGGATTTGAAAACGGACAGCTATGCACAGATAAACTGCTCTTCAAATTAGGAGGGGAAGCTCCCTCTTGCTGATGGTGTTGAAAGAAAGTAAACTAAGAACTAAGTTGCCTATCTTTTTGATCAGCTAGAGCACAAGGTTTATAAAACACAAACGCCGCAGTTGAGATTTTCTGAGTTAAGAATTTCAACTACGACTAACTTAAGCTAGAGACGTTTCTAACTTCTCAAGTAATACGCAGAGCAAGAGAAATTAGAAATGGACAAGGATGATTCTCTGACAAAGTGCTTCAATAAACTCTTTTCCAACAAACAGCTACACACTTCAATGTAAGCTGAAATCGAGATCATAAAAGCATAACACAAATAACGGAAATCTGAGATTTTGGACCAAGGCAAAGGAGGCTCATGATTTTATTACTCAAACTTCTAGAACAAAGCTCACTTCTAACATGCCTGGAACAGGAAATTGCAGCTAAAGAGGCTTGCAATCTTGCTCTTACACAATAGAAACAGCAATCACATTAACTCCTTGTTGGCTAAAGAGGCTCAACAATTTGCTATCACAACACAAGTGAACTGAAACTGAATAACAACTTGCTGCAATACAGGCTTGCAATTTGCTAACACAATAACCGTTAAAGAAAACTAATGAGCAAAGGCTCTTATTTATAGACAAGCAGAGGAGTAGGGAACCCTAAAATCTCCTTGCTTTCACAATCAAGGGCTTGCTCAGCAAGCAAGCTTTATTACTAAATCTAGAAAGAAGATAACATCTAAAACCTAAGAAAGCGAGAAAAGCAGGAAATGCCAACTATTACAATTATCTTCTTTCTCTTCTTCAAAGAATGGATAAGGATTATTCCAAGAATAGAAAGAAAGCAGAAAGAAAGCTTCTAGATGAAAGCCGCTTTAAAGCTCGATCTCATCCGCTAGAAAATTGGAAATTGTGTCCCGGTTCGGTGCATCTATGCCAACTAAGGCAATATTCTGATTCTCCAAGATCTCTTCGCCTTTTGTGATCAAACCTAGAGGATCTTTCACTTCTTCAGTTGCTTTATGAGTTTTGTTCTTGAAAAACATCGCTGCCCCAAAAAATGACTCACAAATTTGATAACTTGGCGACTCTGCAACTTTATGCTTTTGACACTTCGCTTGATTTCCAATAGAAGAGTATTGCACAACTCTTTTTTGATACCTTTCCTTTTTCTCATATCACACCTTCTCTCGTTCTTCAGCTGAGATGATGAAGTTCTGACATA
This sequence comes from Sequoia sempervirens, assembly GCA_007258455.2. Taxonomy (NCBI): domain Eukaryota; kingdom Viridiplantae; phylum Streptophyta; class Pinopsida; order Cupressales; family Cupressaceae; genus Sequoia; species Sequoia sempervirens. The sequence goes on along the minus strand of VDFB02014391.1, from coordinate 243,923 downwards.
GTGCTGATTTGGTCTTAAACTTGAGGGGAGTGTATTCCATATTGAAAACCTTGAAGAATGACTGTAAACTCGCCTTGGTTTAGACAAGTTTTGAACAATTTCTATTTTTAGAATGCTGATTTTTCGTCTTCAAACGGACAAATTTTTGGAATTTTTTCTGAGATATGGGTTTTGCTCAGAACTTCGTTGTAAGACAACCCAGATCGTCCGTTTTTGAAAATCTTGAATTTTGACTGAAAAAGCAGCAAACCCTAATTTCTTCAATTTTTCACCGAAAAAGCTGGCACCTGGGTTTTGTTCAGAATACAATTAGAAATGGACCCAGTTGATCAGATTTGAAAAACACTGATGGTTGATCGAAAAAGCAGCCAACCCTAGATTTTGAACTTTCTTAAAAAAAAGCTGTGATATGGGTTTTCTTCAGAAGACTGATTGGAAAGGACCCAGATGGTTGAATCTTGAATGCACTGAGGATTTCACTGACATGCAAAATAGAAGCACTGCTGCAACTTGATGAAAATTTCTTGAAAAACCTTCAGAAGAACGAGTTGAGTAGACCCAAAAGGTTGAAAATTGAAATCTTTGATCTTCTCCTTCAAAAATTTGATCTTCTGGATGAAAAAGCTTGAAAAAGCAAGGGTTTATGTTGCTGGTCTGAAAAATATGATTAAAAACCAGCAAGCTATGTTCTTGAATCTTTGAAAAATTTCTTCAAACTTGCTGCTCCAACTTTCTCCCCTGAAGGCTACCTGCAAAAATAATGAAAATAACATAAAAGAAAGATGTTAAATAGACTTAGGGTTTTGTCTTTGCTTTGCTTTCTTTTGCTTTTATCTCCAAAACCCTAAATCTCAGCTTCATTGAACTTGGAGGTCTCTTTCTTCTTTTGCAATCTTGAAAATTTCAAAAACTCTTGAAATTTCTCTAAGGCATGAAACTTTGGGCGCCTTTCTTCAACAGGGGCACCCACTTCTTCCAGTGTTAGTCAAAATTTAGACATTTTCAACTTTTCACCATTTTGACCTCCAACTTTGCCTCTGATTTCCCGTTCGCAGATTGATCCGACAAGCTAGCTGAAAGATTCATCGCAGAGCCAGACTGATTCTGAGAAAGATGTTCTGGAGGCACCTCCAGCGAAAAACTTCGTTTTGACCTTCAAATTCATGGGAGCCCATTTCCTCCAGGGGCTCCGAACTTTCCCAGTGTTAGCCATTTTTTCATGATTTTCAGTTTCTTCATAAACTCTTCTACAGATGATTTCATTGAATCTGGAGCTCCGGGCGTCGGATCGACTGAAGATTATGCTCATCGTGAAGCTGACGAAGAATAAGGAGGGGTCTTCTGGAAGAGATTTTGCCAAAAAGTGAATTTTAACCCTTCAAAAGTTTGGGCGCCTTTTTTGATTGGGGGCGCCCATTTCATCCATACTTAGTCAAATTTTCACTTTCCTGTGTTTGCTTCAGAACTTTGAAATTCAACTCCTGTTGGACCCTCTGTTCGGTGCTTTATATCCGGCGACTGCGACATCCGATTGACAAGCTGAGTATCCCGTTGGAAAGCTTGTTCTGATCTGAAGAAGACATGCTGGAGGCAGTTTTAGCAAATTCATCTGTTTAAGCCTCCAAAAGCTTGGGCGCCCTTTCTCTCCAGGGGCGCCCATTTGCTCCAGACTTAAGTCAATTTTTCACTTAACTTTATCTTCAATTTTGAACATTCATCTTCTACCTTCACCTTGATCTGGATTTGCCGGAGAATGACAAGTCAGATGCTCTGACAAAGACGCCCGTTGCGAAGCTGCCTGAATTATGGAGAGATTGAGCACATTTGCAAACCCTAAGTGCGAGATCAGATGCCTCAAAAAGCTGGGCGCCCTTCTTCACCAGGGGCGCCCAAAGTCTCCACACTTGGTCAATTTTTGATATTTCTCATTTCCTCCACTCTGACTTCTGTGTGAAACCTCCCTATTCAGCTTCGAATCCCGGATGACTGGATGATCTGATAACTGTGCCGTTGAATTTGTTGCGGAGCTGGCAGAGAACTGAACAAGTTTGACTGGGGGCACAAACCCTAATTTTGTCATCTGATGCCCTAAAAAGATGGGCGCCCTACTTCACCAGGGGCGCCCATTTCTTCTAGTGTTAGGAAATTTTCATCATTTTTTATCTTCTTTCTTGTTCTTTGTGACAGCTTCATGAATCCATCTTCTGTTGAATGCTCTGATGTTGAATCTAACGCCTGGCAGCCGAATGACCTCCATTGATGACCTCGGATCTCCAAATATGCTTCTGAAAAAGCAGAATAGACCCACAAGGGCAAAACTGACTATTTTGAGATTCTGACTGCACCAGCCTGATATGGACGTATTTTGAACCAATCAAAATTAGTTTGGACCCTGGCGGACAAAATTTCTATTTTTAGAAACTTTCTATTTTTAGAAAGTTTTGCCAAGTATCCATTTCCCAAGAAACCCAGAAAAACCCAGAAAACGTTACTAATTTTAGAAATTTTCTAAAAATAGCAGTTTTCCTAAATTTTAGGGATGAAAAACTGAGATCCTGGGTTTTGTAGGTCAAGCTGCTCTGAGCAGACCCAGATCGTTAGCTTTTGACAATTTTGCATTTTAACCCCTCATGCAAGACATGCACACCCAAATTTTGACCTTTTTGACTGATTTGACAAGACTTTTACTCATTTCTTCAAAATGTCTAAGTGTAACAAAAATTTTAATTTTGGGGTACAACAAGAGGTAAGTAAACCCAAAAGCAAGACTGAAATAGGTATTAAAACCTAAGTACAAACATGAATAGTCACTATGTCAAGCCCTTTATGAATATTGAATAGTTGAAATCATAAATTGCGTTAACAAATAGCATTCAGTAAACATACTCCTAAGATAAAAATAAGATATAAAGGAATAAATCTATCCAAAAGGACTCACCCCACCACCAACATATACCAAAGAGAGGTAAGTAAACCCAAAAGCAAGACTGAAATAGGTATTAAAACCTAAGTACAAACATGAATAGTCACTATGTCAAGCCCTTTATGAATATTGAATAGTTGAAATCATAAATTGTGTTAACAAATAACATTTAGTAAACGTACTCCTAAGATAAAAATAAGATACAACAAAATTATTACAAAAACCTATGCTGAGTTACCTTATGGGTCCATAACCCACAAATTCTACAATCATCCTCACCCTTCAAACCTAGGGATAAATAGATATTGTTTAAATAAATCAGGTGCTTTGCCAAGATATGAAAATAAATTTAGTACTAAACATGAGGATATGTCAAGAGGAGTAATAACACGCAATTGATTTGGAAGATGTGACAAGAATTGGATGTTAGTGTAAACCTATGAATTTAAACCCTTCTATGAAATTATTATGGGCAATAATTGCTTACTTCTACATCTTTTCGCCTTATAACTTGCACTAGAGAACTATCTGGGAAATATATAAGGATATAACATGTCACTAATTACCTATGAATTGTGACAAGATGATATATGTGAAAAGATGTTTTGAGTTGTGATTGCTTGAGGGCAACCAATCTTGGGTGGGGTAGACTATCATGTCCCTGAAATTGTAACACTAAAATATAAAGCATTGAAATACAAACAAATGAATAAAATAAATAGCAATATAAATACGAAAAATATAAATATAAAAATATTAACAACTTAAATATTATTATAATTATAATGTAATATTATAAATATCTATATATGTAAACTAATATAAAATAGGTATATAAAATATGAACATAAACACAGTAATTGTAATAAAGTCTAAAAGCTAACTATAAATTAACATATTAAAAACAGTAGCAATTTATTCCTAGAAAATCAAGGCAGCAATCATTTATAGAGCAGCAATTACTTCCTATTGAAAACACCAGCGATCATGATTATCCCCTATAACAGCGATTAGATTAAGCAGTGCTCAGCAGCAATAAATATATATAGTACATCGATAAGAGTAATGTGGAGGACTTTAAATAAGAGCAGAGATCAACATAAGTTAAAAGTAAAACTATAGTTAATAAAAGGGCTAAGGGTTAGTTAATAAGAAGTAATAATTAAAGAATAGTCATGACTCTTTCCAAAGAGTGTGTCTATTGTTAATGAATGTGACTCTTCCCACAATGGAAGATATAAAAGGGAAGATATATGAGTGGGGGAAAAGAGAATAAAAGAGAAGAATTAGATTCTGAGTTTTAATCAGATATAAAAAAAAGAATAAATAACTATGGATCTATATTCAGAAGGGAAGCAGAGGTACCCATGAATAGTGTGTGAACAGATTGGGAGAGAGAAATGAGACAAGTTGGATAGATCAGCAGATTTATTCATGTAGAAGATATCAAGATGTGTCAAGAAGAAGATAATCCAGGGAATGATATATAAGGGAAGTAAGTTTAATATAATCACATATACATATATAAGTTCACATAAAGTGATTATTAGATTGAAATCAATTATATATATATATATGCAATAATGATGCTTGCAGCAATTATTAATTCTTATTAGCCATTATTCAATTGAAGTTAATCTGTTTGTTTTTCTTCAAGCAATCTCTTCTGAATATTGAGAAAAGATCATCGATTAGAGAAGAGAAAAGATCATCGATTAGAGAAGTGGAAAGATACAAACCGAGGAACAGATCAGTCCGTACATGAGATGAGATTGTTGTTATTAGATATTCCTATATATATAAACAGTCAGGTGTATTTTCTGCCAACTATTGTTTACACATGTATGTCTATGACTTATAATATAATAATAATAATTAATGTATAATTTCCTATGCTAGAATTAGAAATGTATTTGACTATCTGAAATCCACTTGTGGGAGGGGCCTGAGGTGTAGGTAAGTGAGGCTAGTAAGTAGCCATCCTAGAGTTGTCGGTAATGGCTCCTAGGACTAGAGGGCACTTACCCAAAGAGTTGAGTCCACTTACAACCCCCGCTCAAGTCCACAAGATGGCAAGTGTCATCCGGGAGTTGAGGCATTGATGGGGAAAGCAGGTACAAGTCGCCAAGGGGGAGGGTTGTGGTATACACCCTCTTAGGCTTGGTATATGGCTTCGGGTAGACCCATCATGTCCCTTCTCCCAAAATCCTAATATGTTTGCATTGTTGATAATCTATGAATGTGATGCAATTGTCTAACTCTCATAACCATATATATATGTATTTGCATATATAGTTCATATGGTGTTTGCAGGTTTCAAACCCAAGATTGCATTATTAAAAGAATATATATTTGGTAAGACAAACCCTAACCCTAATTTGTTGCAACTTGTGATCAATAGGCAAATTTTAGGGAAAATCAAGAGAGGGACATTACAATGGTATCAAAGCATCTTTCCTCCCTTCTTGTGTATACTTCAGGTATTACGTGTGTATTCATATGTATGCTTCATGCTTCCTATGTATACTTTTGAAATATGCCCCTTAATTTTTTCTTGGAATTTTCACAACACAAACCAGCACTACGCTAATTGATTAGCGTTAGCTTCCAAAAGATAATCAAACTAAATGCACTCTATGCCAAGAATGTTCACCAAGATCCTTTAGAAAGCGAGGTGATAGCATATGGCGGAGGAAACTAAGCTACAACTGCAAATTGAATTACAACTGAATGCAAGTAGGCGGTGATCCAGCCATAAGAGTTTCCACGCTACCACTTAATTAGTGGGGGGAAAAACATTGCAATTCAAAACAATTCATCCGTTTAACGGGCATCCACTCAACAGTGAGGATTCGCCACTTCAATAATGGGTGAAAGATAAAGATACAATGTTAATTTTTTTTCCACACTGGCGGTAAACCTTCCAGGGGTTACATTGTTGTGAATTAAACACAAATAAATGCTGAAATAAGAATGACTGGAACAGTACTACTGTTACTAGCATTTACAATGATCTTATTACAATGAATATCATTAGAAATCTGCTCCTAAACAGTTGCAATAACTTGAAATATTCCAAGCCAAAAATTTTCGTTTTTTTAATTATCAGATTACAATCAATGCACCCGTTAAGGTTAGAGGATAAACCAAAACGTGCAGAAAGCAACTCTAACCAGAATGTACACCAGGATCCCGATGTGGGCAAAGTGTGAGCATTGGTCAGAGGATCTGAATTAAACTGCTTATGCAAAAAACAACTCTAACCAAGGATGGCGCCGATGATGGCGAGCATATGGTCAGAGGATCTTCTATTCTAAATACAGAAAGGAACTCAACGTCAAGTATGTGCTACCCAATCCAATGCGGAGTGAGGGGCGACCATATGACGGAGTGATTACAGAATTCAATGCTTGGAAAGAAATACTGAAACTGGAAATATTCGACACCCAGAATGTGCTTGCTAACCCAAGATGGGAAAGTAGCTACCATAGGGCGGAGATTTAACTATTACAATAAATTCGAAGGAAATAAAGCATTACAAAACAGATTTGAGAAAGTTTGACAAATACTGCCAGTACTACTGTCAGTTTACAAAGAGGATCATTCACTTGCCAACAGCTTGAGAATCGGAAAGATTAGCATTGCATTATAAAGATCTCTTCTTAATTCAAAATGGAAGAGCCAACAAGACAACTCTCGAATGAGCAACTTCTAAATCTGGTTTTTGTTACAAATCTGCTCTTAAATGAATAACCAGCAACCTTTGAAATCATTCATACGTTCATAACTCCCACAAATCTCATCTGAATAACATGAAACAGAATGCAATATGCCCTGATAATGTTGGCGCCTAAACCAAGACTCAAAAAACAGATCAAGTAACCTCTAATTATTAATGCACGAATTTCTATGCAATCTGCAGGAGTACGGCTTCTTGAAATGGGCGATCTGCTCTTAAAAAATAATGCAAACTCTAAAAATTCTACAAACTGGAGAATATGGGCGCCTAGGTCTAACAATGACAATGGGTTAATACCCAGAACAATATTTTTGGTATTTTTCAAGTTATGAGCAAAAACATAAATCTGCTGTGCTAAATAATGCAATAAGCTGAAACCTCTAACATGCCAAATCGAATCTAACTATGCAATGAACTAAACACACAATGTATGACTAAGATGCACTCACAAGTAGTCTGAATCACCACTAGATGTTGTCTTGCAAACACGAAGCGATGCCCAAGCTAGGAGGCCTTCATTCCTCGAAGCAGTTCCAGAGCCAATCCGGCAGCATAACAGTATAGTAGACCAAAGATGATGAAATGATGCTCAAGTCTCCTTTTTATAAGTTTCGGTTGACTTCACGAAACCCTAAAATCCAACTCAATGACAAAACCCCAGCTCATTCTTCAAGATGGCGTCCTTTTCCCTTTTTGCTCAATATTCATATTTTAATTAAAATCACACCTTGATAAATGTGCCCATATTAACTTGTTTGACTTTGGAAAATTCATCAAAAATTAAATAAATCCTTAATGATGGCGCCACCCTTCAAGTTCACCTTTTTAAAATAACATTAAGTCATTTGACTAGGCCAAGGTGATAAAATAACATTAAATTACAATGTTATTTTTTAAGTGAAATGAGCTCAACTCCCCAAAACTGCATTCTGAAGCCCGAAACTGAATACGCCACTAGAGTCAACTGAAAGGGAGAGTCAACTGCCTGAGACCAACCTGTTTATTGCCAAAAATAGAATTTACTAAAAATAGTAAATTCCTGGAAATGCTCAGAATGCCGAGATGAACATACCACTGCGAAGCTCTCTGAAAACCCAGAAAGAATCCGCCATTAGATCCACCATCTCTGAGCAATGACCTCCTCAAAAAAAGGAAACCCTAATTTTTACCTTCCGACTAGCCTTCGGGTTTCTAGAAAAAGGCCAACGGTCACAAGAACGATCAGGTTTGAGAAGGGGACATTACATAACTTTACTATATTTCAGATTACAATGATGAACTGAAAGGCCAAAGGAATCTAGCATGAAAAGGACCATACCAAGTCTGATTTACAAACAAGCAAACTGTGATTCTCAAACCAGCAGCTATGTAAGCTTCCAAATGTTAATAACTCCCACAAATCTTCACCAAACTTCAATGAGACAGCAACTAATCATCATTAAATTTGTCATAACTTCACCCAAAGAGCTTCTATCTCCTTCAAATGGACTGCACATTAAATTAGCAGCATAGATGCCCAAGAAAGATTGCACAACATGAAAAGAATTAAGTCTGATATAAATTTCCAACAAACTCTAATTCAGACCAGCAAGCAATACCATTATCGAATTGCCTATTTCTTCCATAAAACTCCACCAAGTCACCCCAAACTGTAACCAACTCATCTTAAGAACAAAGCGCACATTAACATTGGTGTTCCAATCCAAAAACAGCTTGCAAAGAAGGTTCGAATCCCAATGATTACCATGTGAAATGGTACGGCCCTAGAAGAGGGCGATCTCTTCTCTTAAATCAATGGCTTCACTAAAAAATCTGAAAATTAAGCACATGGGACGCCTATAGCATAGAATTGAATATCAACAATACCCACAACCAAATAAATTTTGCTAAAAGAGCTATGAATTAAAATCTTCTTTAGCCAAATAATGACCAGCAACATAAAGCTGAAAATATCTCACCAAAACTCCACAGTAATGCTCGATATGTACTTCTAGATGAAGCACACTCTCAATCCACCATCGAGGGAACCGTAGTTTCAGGCCCGGAGAATGGAGTAAAATTGCTAAGCTTCCCCTTAGCCGGGTTCTGAATTCAATCCAACAGCATTTCGATATAATTTTCCAAAGATGAGAAATGAACGAGCAATGGCCTGTTTTTATAGAATTGAAGATGATTGTTGGCTTTCCATCTTCCTCCAAAAGGGACGCACATTTTACTTTTACAATAATTTAATTTTTAAAACATTTAATTCACCTTTTTCTCTTCATTTTGTCATCCAAGTTTCCTTAGGGAAATATTAAACATTTAAATGTTTAATTTGTTTAATTCCTTCATGAGGTGTCCTCCCTTAATGGCCCCCTTTTAAAACAACATTAAATCATTAATCTAGGCCATGGGGCCTAAAATGACTTTTAAAACATTAATGACTTAAAATAAATCATTTCACCAAAAAGAGCCTCAAAATGCTGAAAGCCAATTATGCTCCAAACTACACTACCCGAAATGGAAACTGAGCTGACTGCTAATGCTACTGCACAAGATTACACTGCCAGAAATAGAACTTACTAAAAATAGTAAATTATGAAAAGTTTCCCAATGCCTTTGAATGTCATACCATTGCGAAGTTCTCTGAAAACCCAGAAAGAATCCACAATCCAAAACTCGAAACTCTAAAGTGTTGGCTAAAAATAGCGAGTTCTGGAAAAGGTTGCTAGATGGAGATGCATGTCACACCATTCCGAACCTCTCCAAAAACCCAGAAAACTCCACTAGACATGCATCAGAAACTCTAACGTGCAAACCTTCAAAAAAGCTTCAGAACCCCTACAAGATAGGAAACCCTAATTTTACCTTTGACGAGCCTACGGGCTTCCAAAAATAGGCTATCAGTCACTGAAGGGCATATAGCTAAAATGGGGACTTTACAACTTCATGAATTACGTGTGTTCACGTGTATGCTTCATGCTTCATGTGTATACTTCATGTATTACGTTTATTCACTTGTATGCTTCATGCTCCTTGTGTATGCTTCATGTATTACGTGCATTCATGTGTATGCTTCATGCTTCCTGTGTATATTTCATGCATTACGTGTGTTCACGTGTGTCCTTGATGCTTCCTGTGTATGCTTCATGTATTAAATGTATTCATGTGAATACTTTGCATACCTTGTATTCAAATGTATACTTTGTGGCTTACATTAATTACGTAAATTCAAGTGTATACTTTGTGGATTACAAGTATTCAAGTGTAGACCTTGTGACTCACGTGTATTCAAGTGCATACTTTGTGACTTTAAGTGAATTCAAATGTATACCTTATGACTTGCGTGTATTCAAGTTGAATACTTTGCAACGTATGTGTATTCATGTGAATACTTTGTGACTTACATGTATCCATATGTATACTTCATGACTTACATGTATTCATGACAATACTTTGTAACTTATGTGTATCCATGAGTGTGCTTTGTGACTTACATATATTCAAGTATATACTTGTGACTTATGTGTATCCAAATGTATACTTTGTGAATTACATATATTCATGTGTATACTTTGTCACCTACATGTATTCATGCGACAATGTGTATACCTTTCATATACTTTGTGACTTCAAGTGTATACTTTGCAAATTGCATGCTTTGTGACTTGTGTGCACTCATGTGTATACGTGTATTTATGTGACTTACGTATTTAAGTGCATACTTTACAACTTACATGTATTCATATGTATGCTTTGTGACTTCGTGTATTCGTACATACACTTCATGTATTATTCACACATATGCTTCATGCTTCTTGTGTATACTCTATGTATTACATGTATTTGTACTTCGTATTTATACTTTATGTATCACATGTATCTATGTGTTGCTTCATGTATCTTCAACAAGATGTGTTCTTATGATTACTTTATGCTTAAAATTTATGGGAGTGTTAAAACTTGTCTGTCAAAATGCTTTTGGAGTGAGAAGCCCTAACAAATTGACTTATCTAAATTTGAAATATTATTAGTATCCAAATGCAATAATGAAGAGTGTAACTATTTGAAGTGAAGAGGTGTGACTCCCTCAAACTGGTGATATAAAAGGGGAGAGCATTTCATCCATACTACCGTTTAAAGAATCCAATTGAGAATAGAACATTAAGTAATTTTGCAAGAGACTTAAATTAGGTTCTCAAGAATAGTGATGAGGTGTGAAAGGACATAACTCCAAATGTGAAAAGTTGTGACCCTTCAAATATGAAAGACTACGATTCCCTCAACAATAACATATAAAAAGGGAATCAATTCCTTATGAAGAAATTATTGGGAGGGGAAATAAATCCATTAATCAACTTGGAGTCTCAAAAGGCAAACAGGAAGGGTGGTGACTCATCTATTGTGAACGGTAGTGACCCCTTCAAGAAATGGATATAAAGGACTAAATCTATCCAAAAGGACTCACGCCACCACCAACATATACCAAAGAGAGGTAAGTAAACCCAAAAGCAAGATTGAAATAGGTATTAAAACCTAAGTACAAACATGAATAGTCACTATGTCAAGCCCTTTATGAATATTGAATAGTTGAAATCATAAATTGTGTTAACAAATAACATTCAGTAAACGTACTCCTAAGATAAAAATAAGATACAACAAAATTATTACAAAAACCTATGCTGGGTTACCTTATGGGTCCATAACCCACAAATCCTACGATCATCCTCACCCTTCAAACCTGGGGATAAATAGATATTGTTTAAATAAATCAGGCGCTTTCCCAAGATATGAAAATAAATTTAGTACTAAACATGAGGATATGTCAAGAGGAGTAATAACACGCAATTGATTTGGAAGATGTGACAAGAATTGGATGTTAGTGTAAACCTATGAATTTAAACCCTTCTATGAAATGATTATGGAAAATAATTGCTTACTTCTACATCTTTTCGCCTTATAACTTGCACTAGAGAACTATCTGGGAAATATATAAGGATATAACATGTCACTAATTACCTATGAATTGTGACAAGATGATATATGTGAAAAGATGTTTTGAGTTGTAATGGCTTGAGGGCAACCAATCTTGGGTGGGGGGGACTATCATGTCCCCGAAATTGTAACACTAAAATATAAAGCATTGAAATACAAACAAATGAATAAAATAAATAGCAATATAAATACGAAAAATATAAATATAAAAATATTAACAACTTAAATATTATTATAATTATAATGTAATATTATAAATATCTATATATATAAACTAATATAAAATAGGTATATAAAATATGAACATAAACACAGTAATTGTAATAAAGTCTAAAAGCTAACTATAAATTAACATATTAAAAACAGTAGCAATTTATTCCTAGAAAATCAAGGCAGCAATCATTTATAGAGCAGCAACTACTTCCTATTGAAAACACCAGCGATCATGATTATCCCCTATAACAGCGATTAGATTAAGCAGTGCTCAGCAGCAATAAATATATATAGGACAGCGATAAGATTAATGTGGAGGACTTTGAATAAGAGCAGCGATCAATATAAGTTAAAAGTAAACCTATAGTTAATAAAAGGGCTAAGGTTTAGTTAATAAGAAGTAATAATTAAAGAATAGTCATGACTCTTTCCAAAGAGTGTGTCTATTGTTAATGAATGTGACTCTTCCCACCATGGAAGATATAAAAGGGAAGATATATGAGTGGGGGAAAAGAGGGAAAAAAAAGAAGAATTAGATTCTCAATTTTAATCATATATAAAAAAAGAATGAATAACTATGGATCTATATTCAGAAGGGCAGCAGAGGTACTCATGAATAGTGTGTGAACAGATTGGGAGAGAGAAATGGGATAAGTTGGATAGATCAGCAGATTTATTCATGTAGAAGATATCAAGAAGATGTGTCAAGAAGAAGATAATCCAGGGAATGATATATAAGGGAAGTTTGTTTAATATAACCACATATACATATATAAGTTCACATAATGTGATTATTAGATTGAAATCAATTATATATATATATATATATGAGAAGAGATTGTTGTTATTAGATATTCCTATATATATAAACATTCAGGTGTATTTTCTGCCAACTATTGTTTACACATGTATGTCTATGACTTATAAGATAATAGGAATAATTAATGTATAATTTCCTATGCTAGAATTAGAAATGTATTTGACTGTCTGAAATCCACTTGTGGGAGGGGCCTGGGGTGGAGTAGGTAAGTGAGGCTAGTAAGTAGCCATCCTAGAGTTGTCGGTAATGGCTCCTAGGACTAGAGGGCACTTACCCGGAGAGTCGAGTAAACCACTTACAACCCCCGCTCAAGTCCACAAGATGGCAAGTGTCTTCCGGGAGTTGAGGCATTGATGGGGAAAGTAGGGACAAGTCGCCAAGGGGGAGGGTTGTGGTATACACCCTCTTAGGCTTGGTATACGGCTTCGGGCAGACCGATCATGTCCCTTCTCCCAAAATCTTAATATGTTTGCATTGTTGATAATCTATGAATGTGATGTAATTGTCTAACTCTCATAAGCATATATATATGTATTTGCATATATTGTTCATATGGTGTTAGCAGGTTTCAAACCCAGGATTGTATTATTAAAAGAACATCTATTTGGTAAGACAAACCATAACCCTAATTTGTTGCAACTTGTGATAAATAGGAAAATCTTGGGGCAAATAAGGAGAGGAACATTACAGCCATAGCACTATAGATGGGATTGTAGTTGGGAGTCCAATTCTCACATGAGCCCTCTTCTTTTCTGCCCATGTGTGCTAGTCTTTGGCACCTTTTTCTCCTCTCTCTCTCTGTCTCTATCTAATTTATTCCTGCTACTCGCACATCGCTCCTCGATGCTGTCCTCTTCCTTCCTTTCCCTCTCATCTACCTTCCTCTAGTGCCACAAATCTCTCCTTCCTTCGTCTCAGGATTGCAATCATTCTGTGATGCCTGATCTAAACCACCTTGTTTGGCAACTAAGGGTCGCTGTTTGTTGCCATGGTTCTAGCGATAGCATGACTGATGTAGTCACTAAGTTCACTATGTGCAAGTGAGAAGATAATTTTTTTGTGGGTGTACTTACTAATCCTTACGAAGGGTGCAAGCTTGTACATTTGATTCATAGTGGATTTTTACTAGAGTTTTTTCTCTAATTGGGTTTCTCTGGGTTAAATCACTTCTTTTATCTTCTTCATGTGATGTTGCTTTCATTTACTCATCTATTTTTTTATTGTTGAAAGTTGATAATATCTAGAGAACAACTCAATAATTGATCATGTGTGTTCATTCAGTATTCTATATTTAATGCATGTTGTTAGAAACCAGCCATAGAGATAGGAACATTATAATTTGCAGCCTCAAATGTTGTTTGATCAAGCATAGAACGTGTAAGCAACCAGGGGTAGTAAATAGATGTGTCTTTATGAACCATACAATGGAATACCCATGTTCGTTAGAAATAATTCTCACTTGCAAAGACAAGCAAATGGTGGATGTTTTACCTCACATGCAAGAAGAAAAAGAGGTTTATGTAGTATGCTTGGCAAGGAAACAATGAAAGAAACCCTTTCAAGAATACAATGCTTGGATGCCAAAGCAATGTTTGGAATCAATGCATGGTGATGTTTGGTTTCCCTTGAAGCTAAAAATGAAGCCGCCTCGCGGGAAGTACTCCATCACTTCAAGAAGCTGGTTCCCATATAAAATCTTGAGGCAATCATTCTGTATTTTCAGCCACCATTGGCCTAAGATACTTTGTTCCGCATTTAGAATCACATCATTCATCAAAAGCAAACTACCATTCACTTGGTTGTTAACAAAGGCACTTTGCCAACACATGCCAAATGGTTCTCCGAAACTCCCATTGCAAACATGTTTCCCACTTACAGCATAAGTCATAGACAAGTTCCTCTAAGTAATAAGTAAATAATGATACTCAAAGTTGAGTGTGCACATGTAAATTATAACTATTAATTGTAATTATCTTTTCATGCCACATGGCTCAATTCACTTAAACCAACCCCATTTTAAATATCCACTAATTATTTATCTAACTATATATATAATTTCTTTGCCCAATTCTCAAGCATTTCACTTATCCTATCAGCACCAAGCTTTCATCATGTATTTGATTTAAAAACTCTAACAAAGAGAGTATAGACATAGGTTTGAAAGAATCTCTCTCTTGCATTAGTTTGAGTGTGGGCTTATATCAGTGTGTAGTCAAATATATTTAGAAACATAAAATTAGAAAAGGAAAGAAAGAAACATATAAGCTTATTAGATGATTCTACGGGAGTTTGGGATGATAAGCTTGTTGAAAAGGTGTTTTGTACAGCTTGCATTAATAACATTAAAAGTTTTTTGTAGGTGGTGGTCAACCTAGGGTGGGATGCTACTCTTGGTATTAGATTAGTTTCCTCTCACATTATGTTGTAACATTGGAATCACAAATTTCTTGGGACTCACATAAGGACAAGCAAAATGGACATTCATAGAAGGTGAAAGGTCACCTTGGACACTTGGATTGAATAGGGAAAAGAAAGGCCAAATGAGCAAGACTTTGAATGTAGAGTCACTCTTGGGGAATATGAAGAGTCACATGGAGTGCTTGGATTGACGCATGCCTCTTGGGTTCATGTTTTTGGGAAAGCATTGTTGCTTTCCTATTTCTCCTCTTGCCTACGTATAGAGTACTTGGGTTAATGGCTTATATATGATTTTAGTGATAAAGAAATGTTTTGGAATGCTGCAACCTGCCTGAATTTCTCTATAATTGTGACACATGATAGAAGACACCACTCTAACACATACTGAATTCTCATTGTATTATAATCACTGTCATATCGATTAGGGAATCTTTTGGTCACTAACTAATGGTCAGGGATTCTTTTAGTCATATACTATCACTACACAGTAAATATAAACAATTTAAAAACTTAAGATGGGCTAATTTCGATACCATTTTTAAGACCCTTGTGGATGCTAAGATTTGTCTTGCAACAGTCTGCACTTCATAGAGCATCAACATGGAAAGTCTTACAAGTTGTGGGACATGGGGAATTAAGACATTCTTTGGGGTTGAGAGGTCGATTCCTTACCTATCTAGCTAGCTTGATTTGGTAGGAGGAAAGAGAGAAAAGCTTAAGGTAAATAACTAAAAGCAAGTAAGGCGATGAGCCAGGATAGATATCTTCCTGTTAATCTCTCACATATATTAACGCAATAAATAACAGCCAACAAAAACTAGTTTAAAGCATAGTTGGAATACTTGGTGTTTGCAAGTACTCAGCAAGCCCGAAAAACTCAGCAAAAACTCGGCAAAAAACTCGGGAAATTAAAAAATTGCTTAAACTTCACTAAAAATGCTTTTTTTTTGCAAAATTCAAAGATAAGATGCATCCAATGAGTCAATAAATGAGTACATATAAGAAACAAGCAGTATTTGATTGATTTGAAAGAAAATTGGATACAAAATGGCATCCTCATGTGGAATGCTCAATGCGCTGATATGATAATAGTCGGAAACAAAATGAAAATAGCAAATTGTTTTTGTAAAACTGAAAGTAAATACTACATAAACATTAATATATTTCAGTTTTTACAAATTCACATGAATCACATCTTCCTCTTCCCATGTCTAGATCTCAGTAAGGGACTAGAAGAGGGTCTAATCATAGGAGTCTTCTCCTGTTGTGCTTGTGGCTCAACCTCCATCCTGGATGTAGATCCTCTTGCAGCTACTAGTGGTGGCACTGGCAATGACTCCTCCTCAGGGTCATCCTCAAGGTCGTCCAATGAGAAAGAAAATCCACCCTCCTCCATTGCCTGCTGCTCTAAATCATAAATCTCATCCTCAGTAAATAATGGAGGTTGCTCCCCTTGACCTGTCCAATCACTGTATGGATCTATCTCATCCAAATCAATTGGATCATCATATGACATTTCCTCTACCTTTCTTCTGCGCAATCGAAGATTATATTGCACATAAACATGGTCATTGAGCCGTTTTTGAGCGAGTTTGTTCCTCTTCTTTGTGTGGATGGCCTCAAACAAACTTCAATTGTGCTCACAATTGGATGAACTACAAGGCTGGCTCAAGACACGGAAGGAATTTTTTTGAAGATTTGGAGTTTTTCCACCCCAATTTGTCCACCAAACATCTACGAAAAAAACAAAAAAAGAGTTAAAAAATTGTAACTTGTAACTTGTAATTATCAATTTTTCATTTTTGTAACTTGTAAATTTCAAATTTTATACCTAGTGGCAGCCTAGATACTACTCTCTTTGCCAGGTCTGAAGAGAAGATTACACCCCTTTTTTCTCTATAACTATGCAATTCATTAACAATGTAGTCTGCATCATTAGGTGTGGATGTCATCCGCTAAATGCAAGTAGTGAGGCCCTCCATAACCTCTCTAGTAGGATCTGCATAGGTGCCTGAATGGATGAAACGGGGGTTCAAGAAGTACCCTACTGCATGGATAGGTTGGTGGAGTTGATTGTTCCACCTCCTATCAATAATCTCCCAAATGGGATCAAATTTGAGGTTGTCCCCCTTATAATAATTTCTAATATCCTCCTTGGCCCTATCCATGGCCTCATAAAGATACCCCATTGGGGTTTGATCCCCATCCACCAAGCGGAGCACTCTAACCAAGGGCTCTGACACCTACAATATAAATTTAAAAATGCAAAAAAAGATTAGAGTTACAATTTAGTAATTTACAAATTTACAATGAAAGACATTAACTTTAAGAAAAATGTTCAATTTGAATTTAGATTCAAACTCAAAGTTTTGAAGTTACCTTCACAATCTCTGTTGCTCTTTGTGCAAAGAGGGGCTCGAAGACAATGTTTTGAACTCTTTCTCCTTCTGGCTTCTTCGAATAAGGTGAGTCTACCCATGCTTGACTCACAAACATTTGTTTCAAAGCCGTCAATGCACCAAGAATGCTTTGCAACGTTAAGAAAACCGTTGCAAACCTTGTCACACCAGGTCTCACCAATTCTCTCCCTTTGGTGTGCTCCCTCATCAAGTTGAGAACCCAAGGGTGATTGTAGATATATTTAGTGATCCTCCTTCCATCCTCTACAATCGGTGTGACCCAATCTAATTTGCCTATGTCCTCCAAAAGAAGGTCAAGGACATGGGCAGCACATGGTGTCCAAAAAATTGTGTGGTGTTTATCTTGGAGGATTCTTCCTGCTGCCATATATGCCGTTGCATTGTCAGTTACGATTTGCACCACATTTTCAAGCCCAACCTCCATGCACACTTGCTCCAACATTCTAGCCAAATTTTCTACATTTTTTACTATGCTGGAGGCATCCACGGATTTCAAGAACACCACCTCATTTTTGCAAGAAACCAAAAAATTAATGATGGTACGGTTTTTTCCACGTCCACCCATCAGAAAGAATAGTGCAGCCATATTTTTGCCATTCTTCTCTTTGTTCTTCTATTGCTGCCCTTGCCCTTTCAGTTGCATTAGAAAGCAACCTACAAGTACAAAGAGAAATTAAGCACACAATTTTAATTTGTCAACAAAAAAATAGCTTAAATTAATCATAAATTAAACTTAAAAAACATAAATTAAAGAACATAAACTAACCTCCCACTCAAGTCTTTGCGTGAAGGCACCTTGTAGCCTTTCCCTGCAACTGTCAATGCGGTCACCAAATTTTGCCAGTAAGGTGAGGTTGCCACATTGAAAGGGATGTTGTTGAAGTACCAAAAATCAACACAAGCAACATTTGTATGCTCATGCACCTCTTATTCCACCCAGTTGCCTCTAAAGAAGGTTGTGCACCAGGTGTGTTTCTAGGCACAAAAAAATACCAATGCGTGAACCCGTGGCCGTAGGTGTTGATCGGGATCCTGCCCCTAGTACTCTACTAGAGGCAGAGGTAGTTGAAGGGATGGAGGTGGTGGTGGGTTGCAGCGATTGTATTCGCACACGTGGACCACGAAGAGAGCCCACTATGCCGGCTGCTACATCATCATCATCATCTGACAGTGAATCAAGGCTGGTTGCACGCATTGAGAAGAAGCTATGGCAGCTTGCATTGCCACTTTTGCCTTCGCTCTTTGCACCTTTTTTTCTTCTGCAATGGAAAGCATTGCATTCATTTGTCTTTTTATTTCCTCATTGGTGTTTATGCAAGCCTTAGCATCACGTCTAGGGATGCCTGCAAGGTGGTATTTGAGGCGATTGATGCCTCCACGGTATACATTTTTACATTTAATGCAATACACTGATCCAGGTTTTGGTCCTTCATATGCATATTTCCAAGCAGGATCTCTAGCTCCTGTTGGACGAGTGCCTACATATTCCCCACTCCCAGGCACGGATGGGGTTGAGGTAGGGGTAGAAGCGGATTCAGAAGCCATTATCAATTAACCTACACACACAAAAGTGAAAGCACAACTTATTAGTTTTTTGATAGAAAATTTAAAAACAAGCTAAATTAGATTAAATCAAAATAGATTACTTTAAATTAGTAAAATCTAAACTAATCTAAGATTCTAAACATTTTCATAAAAAAAAAAGGATTAATAAAAGAAAATAATAAACTAGGGTTACAAAAAATGTGAAAAAAATGTAAAAATTTGAAAATTACTTTAAATTAGTAACAAATGAAGCTAATATATGATTTTAAACATGTTTTCAACAAACAAGAAGAATCAAAATTAAAAAAATAACTAGGGTTTGAAGAAAATGAAAAAAAATGAAAAAATCAGCAAAATATGTAAAAAAAATCAGAAAAAAGTGTCACAAATTCTTGTTTTGATGAATCTAAATCTTCTTTTCAACAATATAAATGTATTTAAATCTATTTTATAGTTGATTCATGATGTTTTTTAAACATACAATCAAGGAAAATGAAGAAAAAATTGAAAAAAAAGAAAGAACAAGAAAAATCAGAAAACCTACCTGGAAATCCAAGTTGCCTTCTCAATCCGATGAAAATCTCATTCAAATCTCGTCTCCTCAGTGCAAAATCACTGAAAAATGGTGCAAAATGCTTTGGATTGGGTTTTTGCTCTGCCAAGAGTGAGAACAACTCAAAAAAACAAAATGAAATCACCTTTTGGCCGGCCGTGGACTTCATACCCAGATCGCGCGGGTTTTTTTTAAAACTCGCCAACTTTTGTGGTTTTTTTGGGCAAGTACTTTCCATTTTTACTCATTTTCAAAAGAAACTCGCAAGTTTTTGGCGAGTGTGCCAACTATGGTTTAAAGCATAAGCATAGGAATACAAAAAATAATTTAATATCTATAAACAATCTCAAAAGAAGGATATATGAATCACAACTTCATGTATTGAGTATTACAAAAGTGTGCACGATTACATTCTTATGAAAGCTTGCAAATCTCTAGACACATAAACTATAATGTCCCCTTCCTGAGTAGTTGACCATTGGAGACAATTGGCCTATTCTTCAGGTACCCGTAAGCTAATGTGGTTTGGTTAGGGGACCCAACGGAAATTGGAGATTGTATTGTTCAACCCATTTGGCATTTTTTGTGTGTTGCAGTGAGTTCAATGCGTTAGAAGATTCCTACTAACACTTTTTGGAGTGTTTTCGGGCACTTG
Organism: Sequoia sempervirens; assembly: GCA_007258455.2. NCBI lineage: Eukaryota > Viridiplantae > Streptophyta > Pinopsida > Cupressales > Cupressaceae > Sequoia > Sequoia sempervirens. The sequence continues at coordinate 223,660 of VDFB02014391.1, read as the reverse complement.
GTCCAATTTTACTATTTTTAGTAAGTCACCTCCTCAACACCGACTTGGTCCCTCCGCATTGGCTTCCCCTTGGCATGGTGAGATATTGCATTTAATGACTATTTGGTGACATTTAATGGTTAAGGGAATTATTTAAAATAGTGTTAATGTTATAAGTTAAATTAAATATTTAACTTAACGTTATTTTAAATTAATTAAAGTGACTTTATAAAGTGGTGTTTAGGGTACAAAAGGGGACATTTAGAAAAAAATAAATTTAAGTTGTTTTAAAAAAGGGGACGCCTAAATGGGAGACATAAGGGATTTTATTAAATAAAATAAATATTAAATTCCAAAAAGTTGGGCGTGGGATTTAAGAAGAGAAATAAAAGAGTTTTTGGAGCTCATTTGCAACAGATGCTTGGAAATTTTGGATGAAGAAGTATTGCAGGTTGAACAATGTTCTTCCCAAGGCTTTGTGAGGACAAAACCTTTCACAAAGGACATCCATTTCAAAAGTGAAAGATCTTTCCTATTGGATTGCAAGTGGTTCTACACAGGTATTGCGCAGGAGCTTAATTGTTGTGAGAATTCTCAATTATACTACCAATTTTGGAGGGGAAATTATGGACAGATATGTGAGAAGGTTATCGGCAAAATAGAGAAGCATTTATTGCAGATTTATCCAATTTTTTGCTGCCCATACACTTGCCTTAGCTGGCTGTATAACCCAGTTTGGACGTAGGAATTTGTGGGCCTAAGCGCATAGGGTTTTGGAGGGGTCTTTGCTCAATTGGAAGCACCTAAGGGTGTTGGATACATGGACATTATTTGATGGGTAGAGAAATGCAGATGTGAAGCATTTTGAAGCCATCATTTTGACCTTTGTTTGTTGTTCCAAGCTTATTTGGAGACCTGTAATGAAGTGCAGCTTCCGAGAATGTGAAAACAAGTGTTAGTTTATGTAATGCAACATTTGGGAGTTTGTTTAATGTCATTTCTACTTGTATATCTGTTCATGAATTTATGGGTGTAGAACAGTCTATAAACTCATCGTTATAAATTAAACAGAACTGAAATATGTATTGCAGCAGATGGGTTTAATATTTTAATGTTGTGTTACCAGATCCTGACGGCGACCGGCCGAATCCCAATCGGATTCGAATCAGATCCGGGTACTGGTCCATTTCACCTGTGGATCCGAGCCGGGGGCTACCAAAGGACACCCGGTTCGCCTAGGGTGAACCCAAGACGAATCCAAGCAGATCCGCATGAACCCGCAGGGGACCCATACCTGCAACGCCAAAATTGACGCTTTTTTAATTTTATTTTTTGCTTTTTCAATTCGTTTAATCAATTGATTTGACTAGGCACCCAAATGAACCCTAATATTGACTTGTGAAACAGATTAAACACCAAAACAATTCCATTTTGTTTTATTTCTTTTGCAAACAACAAATATCATTCGAAGAGGTTGAACATTCTTTTTGTCTTACTGGATCAACAAAAAGAGTTGAAGATTGATCTTTGTAAGGTTCTACATCGATTGCATTGTCATTCCTACGCATTTACAAGTGTTTATTGGCTGCCAAGAAGATCATAGAGGGAAATTTTTGCAAAGAGGTAACTTTCTTTCAATTTTTTCCTCCATTTTTGTTTTACAAACAAGAAACAAATGTTTTGCTTTGTTTATCTATAGTTTTTTCCTTTCTTCTAGGAATGTAACAAAGATTCAAAAGAGCTAGGTTTTGTATATCTATTTTTTGTGTTCAGTTTTTTGTTTTTGTTTTGAATGTGTTGTTTACAATATTTCTTGCCATAGGAATCACAATGGCAACTAGTTCTAGCTCCATGGCTCAATGTAAATTCAAAACAAATCCAAATTCTCCTCTATGGAAATATGTTCAAACGATACAAACAGGTTCCAGGTGGTGGGGGTTACATTTGGATTTGCAATGGGTGTGATGTCAGATATTCTAGTTCATATAGTCGAGTGAAAGCTCATTTGTGTGGAATACCTAAACAAGGCATCAAACCTTGCCCTAGAAAGGATGGTGTAGTTGTGCTATCAGAGATAGTGATAGGAAATATTACAGAGCAAGAACAAGCCGGTGAACGGGCAGGTCGTAAATCAAGTCACCCCTTCATAAAAAAAGATCAAAGGGAATGTAACATGCATCTAGTCCCAATGTTGTGGTAGAAAACCATCCATTTTTTGCCACTCCTCATCCTCAAAGTGAGCAACTCATTACAAGCAAAAAACCGAAAGGACCTTTGGAAAGTGCATTTCAAAATGAGAGTCAAGACATTGCCAACCAACATGTAGCAAGATGTATTTATGCAAATGGATTGTCTTTTAATGTTTTCGCTATCCATATTGGAAAGAGATGTTGAAAAAAGTTAATGAAGCTCCAAAAGGGTACAAGGGCCCAAGTTATGAAAAGGTGTGTGGCACCTTATTGGAAAAAGAGGTCAAGGAACGTTGAAGATGCATTGCAGCCCATAAGGGATTCATGGGTTGAGATAGGTGTATCCATTATTTGAGATGGGTGGAAGATGCAAAAAATGGCCCTTGATCAATGTCATAGTGGTGTCCCCTAAAGGGGCAAACAAAGTTGTTGATTGTGAGGGGCAGTTGAAAGATGGTCAATCTATTGGTGATATTCTTATTGCAGCCATTGAGCAAGTGGGTCCCCTCTAACATTGTTCAAGTAGTAACGGACAAAGCAAAGAATTGTAGGGCTGCTGGTTTGTTGGTTGAGGAACAACATTCACATATATTTTGGAAACCTTGTGCAGTCCACTCTCTCAATCTTATGCTACAAAAGATTGGGAATAAATTGATTGGATCAAAGAGTTGTATGCAAAGGTTGGGGACATCCAAATGTTCATCACCAACCACCACATGTCTCAAGGCATTTTCAGATCATTTTCAAAATTGGAGTTATTGAAGGTAAGTGAAGTAGCATCAAATTTTACATTTTCATAATTTGATTGTGTATTCTAATTCTCCTTTAATTTTTAAAGTTTGTTTTTAAATTTAATTATTTTATTTTGTATTTTAAATAGGTTGTAGAGACCCGTTTCACCTCTAACACAATCGTCTTGAAACAACTTGTGAAAGTTAGAGAGGCGCTTTCTAGCATGGTGATTAGCTAAAATTGGTCTATGTGGTGGCAGAGCAACTCTGACAAGGAAACAAAAATTAAGCAAATGATATTAGATGACTCATGGTGGGATTGTGTGGAGTATCTCCTTAGCTTCACCAAGCCTATTTTGAGCATGTTTGCTATATTGACATGGACAAGCCTTGCATTGGAGAAATATATGATGGCATCAACTCAATGATTGAGAAGATGAAGAGCATCATAAATGTGAAAGAGCAAGACCTTGAAGAGACTTTCTTAAAACAAGAGCATGCAATTGTTGAAGAAAGATGGAACAAAATGACCACTCCATTACATTTTCTTTCCTTCACATTGACTCCAAAATGTTGATGTAATTGCAGTTTCAAGTTTCATACTTCCTTATTTATATGTGATTATTCAATGTAAAGAGGCGCTTCACATGACAACTTTGTAATTATCTTCTTGGCCGGCCTTCCTTGTAAATTGTATTTATTAAATTGAAATTATATTTTTATGATGGTCGACCTTGCATGAAAAGGTGCGACCTCTCTCCTTCAAGTTGTATAAATACAAGATCATTCCACTCCATTTGGAGATAAATCAAGTTCGAGTATTTCTTCTCTTCCAAGTGCGAATTCTTCAAGGGCAGATCAATTAAGTCAATATTGCGAATAATCAAAAGCAGATAGCGAATTTCTTAAGGGCAGATCTGAGTTACAAGGAAGTGCTGATTACTTGTTATCATTGCATCTTGTGAAGGTGTTGCATATCAGCCTTGAGATTGGCCTCATTGTAAAGAGACTTGTTGCCATTATTGATATATTATAGATAGATATTTGTTGTTGGGTTTTTCCCCTCAAGAGGAGGGTTTTCCTAGGGTATCTACTGTATTATTGTGTCTGATTTTGAATTAATTTTTTGTGCATTACATCTGATCATAAAACTAACATGGTATCAGAGCAGGTTTGAAGAAGGTCTTGATCAGATTGTTATTACAGCGATACTCTTTACTCTCTTTCTCATCGTTGTTTACTTCTATCTCTTCATCAAGATGGTGATCAGTCTTAAGTTTGAGGATAGACTTGAAGGAGCATCTAATTTCACATCTTGGAGATTCAGAATTATGCTCACCTCAGAAGAAAGTGAATTGGCTGAGTTTGTGGAGAGCAAAGTTTCCGAGCCTGCTGATGAGGAAGAGAAGATTCAATGGAAGAAGAAAGATACTAAGGCAAAGAAGATGTTAGTTAATTTCGTGAAGGATCATATTGTTCCCATCATCTCTAAGATGAATACGGCAAGGGAGATGTTTAAGTCTTTGGAGGAGATGTATGAGATCAACACCACAAGCCATGCACTTGCATTGAAGCAACAACTTCATCATGTGAAGATGGCGGAAGGAGAATCTGTCACCACTTACTTCATGAAGATTTCCGAATTGAGAAATCAACTTTCTATTGGTCATTTTGTTGATGTCAAGGATTTGACCATGCTTGCCCTTAATGGTCTTCCTTCATCTTGGGAGTCTTACATTCAAGGAATCAGTGCAAGATCGAAACTTCCTAAGTTTGATCATTTGAGGGAAGATTCTATTCAAGAAGAGTCTAGGTTGGCTGCGAGAGGTATTGGTCGAAGCTCTACAAATGAAGACATTCATGTTCTTTCAGCTCAATCCTCGAAGAAGAAAGAGAAAGGTGGAAAGAAAGGATATTTCAAGAGGAATAGAGATAAAGGAGCTGATGGTGCTCCCCATTCAAGAAGAAGTGGGACCTCTCCAAAGTCCAATGTTTTCGTTGTGACATGTTTGGTCACTATGCAAAGGATTGCCCCACCAGGCCTAATCAACATGCTTCATTTGCGGATGTGGATGAGATCTCTCCTCAGAAGGATTCTAGGGAATTTCTATTCTAAGCCATGGGCCTGTGTTCAAGCCGTGAAGGTTGTGTGTTGATCTGTACGCAAGAGCAGTGTATCTTACTGCGTCCAATATTTGCATCCATCAGAATATTTAAAGAGATAAGTATTTTTGTTTGTTGTGTTATATCATTTAGTTGGATCTTGTAATTAGTAAAGAGAGATAGTGGTTTCTCTTGAATTGTGTTCACTAGCATAAGATCCTTTGAAGATTTCATCTATTGCAAGTTATTTCATGCCGGTTGTGAAGATTTCTAAGTGTGACTCTAAAATAAAAAGAGAATTGCAATTTCGATGGTGATTAGTTGGTCACATCGATATCATTCTCTAATGCATGAACTGTGATAGAACCTTGAACTCTTGGAGAGAGTTGGTTCTACATGCTAACTGAATATTGCATTCAAGAAATTTGTAGTTGTTCAGATTGTCTTTTGTTGTGCTGAGCTTAGCACTCTCAAGAGGAGTAAAAGATGGAAGAAAGAGTTATATCAAAATTCAATAAAGATAAGTTCTTTATTCCTTCATTCTGATCTTTTGATATATTTCTCTTATAGGTTGATCTACTTATTCATGTTTTTAATATTGTTCATAAATTCTTATGTATTCATGTTATAACTTGAGATAGTAAACTTTGTATGATTCTAGCCTTGATATTTCTTTGGATAATTATAAACTATTAGTAATCTCTCTCCAAAAATGCTTCCAGGATAGATCTAGGGGCAAGAAGGTGATGAGAGATTGCTTAGTGATGAAAAGCTTGAGGCATTTTGTGAGGAAGTCATGCCGACCACAAAAATGATCAAGCGTGAAGTCACAACTTGCAGCCATAGGACTGAGTTGGTGGCTAGAGGGAGTTCACATCCAGAAGACTTCTTTGCAATCTCTGAAGCAGGGATCAAGAGGGAGTTTTGTGATTCACTGAGAAGAAGTGAAGGTTGCAATGTTGCAAGGCCAAGTGTTAAATCCTTGAAAGACCTCTTTAGCTGCTGAGATCATAATTGCACAAAGACAATCATCTGGATTTGATATTGGTAGCTTTGCAAACCTATTCAGAATAGAGTGATCTGCAATGAGGTCGAGGAGGTCCACCTTGAACTCTCTACAGTACCAAAGGTGTGCACTGCAAAACATTTATCTAAGGCAAGCGTTGCAGGCAATCTTGGTCAATGAGGTCAGAAGGTTAATGCAAGTACTTACAGATTCAGAGGAGCCTACTAAACCTGAAGAAGATGGCAATCTAGTTGATATTGGTTATTTATGTTGGTTTATGGAAACCAATTTTCAAAAGCTTATGGAGGCTGCAGCTAGTTCAAATCTGGTAGATCCCATGATGTACAGGTAGTTGATTGGATCGTTGATGTATCTAGTCAATACTAGACCTGATATTTGCTATGCAGTGAGTGTACTTAGTCAGTTCATGGGTGAACTGAGGCAGATACATCTTGTTGCAGCAAAACATATCCTGAGATACTTGCATGGCACAGTTGGATATGGATTGAGATATTCTTCAGGTGTGGATCTGGAGTTGCATGGGTATATTGATTCTGATTGGGCAAGGTGTGTCACTAATTGGAAGAGCACCTCTGAATGTTGCTTCAGTTTGGGATCTGCTATGATTTCCTAGTGCAGCAGGAAGCAATCATCTGTAGCATTGAGTACAGCAGAGGCAGAGTATATTGCAGCTTGTGTGGCAGCTCGGGAAGCAATGTGGCTTCGTAAGCTTCTTGCAGGATTGTTTGCACAATCAATGGAGCCTACTATCATTCATTGTGATAACTAGAGTTGTGTGAAGCTTTCTGTCAATCCTGTGTTTCATGACAGAACTAAGCATGTTGAGATCAAATACCATTACATCTGAGATATGGTATTGAGGAAAGCTATACAATTGAGGTATACCAGCACTGATGAGCAGACAGCAGACATTCTCACCAAGCCTCTCTCTAGGATAAAGTTTGAGTACTTTTTGTTAGGTGAAAATTATGTAATCAGCTTTTCGATAGATTACACAACTAGGACTTTAGCCACAGCTATGTGAGATGTAAATCTCTCCTCTCAGAAAGGGGAGGCGCCCTTCTTACTGCTGACAAAAGCGATAGTAAAACAAAGTAATTACAAAATGTACACAATACTTACGAAGTGGGGGGGGTGTGTCACATTCATCCTTCTCTCTTTTTTCAGAGAAGATGTTTACAATGCTTCACTGTTGGAAGTTCTCAATTCACAATAACTTTAAACGATCAACAAACAGTAATGCCAATACCTCTATCTTGTCAAAGCAAAGCATAGAGGTACCAGAAGTGATTAACAATAAACTAGTAAAATAAAAGGGAAAGCTCACGAAGGCACAAAATTGTTCTGTAGCTTTATCAATGGTGGATTTGTGATAGGTGTATCGTTTGTCGCATTAGAAGCACAAAGTCTTCTTAGATGCAGCAATTCCTCGAACAGAATGAACAATTACAAGCGCAAAGTCTTGTAGATTATCCAACCAAAGTATCCAAAGAGCATGAATAATTACAAGCACAAAGTCTTGTAGACCATTCAACAATAGTATCTAAAGAGCATGAATAATTACAAGCACAAAGTCTTGTAGATCATTCAACCAAAGATAAACAAAACACAAATGTAAATCTAAATAAAGGATGTAACACAAATTTTACATGAATTACTTAGAGTCCTTCAGATTCCATAAGCTAATCACCACCAAATGAGATCAATTCATAAGATTATCAAATCCAACACAAAGTCTGGTTTGCAATCTTCTTCTTTATTGATCAGATTTCATTCACAAAGTATGAACTCAAAGTTTCACAATTCTGCTTCAAAAAGGGCAGCACTTCGTTGCAAAATACTAAAAGATGGACAATACAAAGGAAATCCCTCACATTATATAGAAAGAGGGATGAGCAAAATTAGGAATCTAATTTGAGGAAATCAAGGAAAGTTGGGTGAGCGATTTAAGGAGATCTCACCTAACTTTGACCAAAGTCAAAGTGTAATTTTTCTTAATGAAATTACATCTCGAACTTGGTGCAATTACAATTTACAAAAAGACATATAAGATGTCAGGAAATATTTACAAGATGTATAAAAGGATGCATCGAAAATGTCTAACACTGGAAATCAAGAACCTTCTTCATGTTTCCTTGCTTTGGGCGCAGAAGTCTTCGTATTTCTTCCTGGTCTCCTGCACGAACTTCTCATCCAGACCAATGGTGTAATCCACAATGGTGTGAATTCTCGTGATCAATCTCATGGCAGATGTGTGAACCTTCTTGCACCTATCAAGATGTGTTTTCAGGTTATCCAATGTGAGCCTTGTATCACAAATGACGTTCAGAAAGGCTTCTGAAAAATCTACGCTGTCAATCATCTTCATGATGGCTTCCTTGAAGATCTGGGATATTTCTGTGGCCGGCAGGAAGATACGATTTTCCTCAAGAAGTTGTCCTAATAACTCCTTGATACCTTTTTCAAGAATAACACGATGCCATTCGACATCTTCCTGCACTTGGTGGAGATCTTCCGTAAGAGATTGAATTACTTGAATTCAATGTTTCAAGGATTCTCTTACCTCAATGAACTTTTCTTTGTCGGGAATTACCCCGACTTCCACCAATTTACTGAGCTTTACCTGCTTCATCTATGACCATGACAGCAGGCATTTTTCCATATCTCTGCGCTCCTGGGAAACTACACTTTTTTCTTTATCAAGCTCTGTGGTGAGCTTGGCCAACAAAGTAGTTTTCTCGTCCGCAGCAATTATGATCTGAGATCCGTGTTCTATGATCTTCTCAACGAAATCATACAACCTGCCTTTGGAGGCGAACTTCTCAGCTTTCTTGACAGCCGGGTCCTCAATACTACCACTGTCAACGGTTGTGCATTAGTTGGAGATCCTGCAAGTCTCTTTACAACAGTGGCATAATGCTCTGCCCTCTGTTTGTACATATTGCGAGCTTGCTCCATTTTATCCAGTCTTCCAGCCAAGATATCCAATGTCACTTGCGCATCTACTTTTGCACTTTCATTGGTAACCTTGCCAAGCTGGACTCTTGTTACCGTGTAGTCCTCCATATTTACATCTCCTTCTTCTCGCGGTGGTATGCCAATCTCCGCATACTTGTGGCCAGTCTTGTCAACGTTTAGCCTTGAGTATACTTTTGCCTTTTTCTTCCCTTTAGCCTTTGGAGGGACTATCTCTTCGAGGTCGAGCTCCTCTGGAGAGATCATTTGCTTTTTCCGCTTCGACACTTGAGATATCAGCCAAGGGGGAAGGAAGGAGGTGTGGACTTTTGGATTCAGTGTCAACTCTGTCGTCATTGTCACCTCTGAAGTCATTGTCACTTCTGAATCTGTTCTTAAACTTTTCATTTCAAAACCATGCTTATGTAACCATTCTGCAGTATTGGATAGGATTGGCGCCAATCTCTCTCTCATGCTAGTACTTTCTTTCCTAGACCATTGAATTGTAGGCAACGGCCTTTTAGACACCTCTTGTTCATCATAGACAGCATTCATGATATCACCAAGATCTGTAAAATCCTCTGGTAGGTCAACAATATCAAGGTCTCTGATCTACTGCACGATCAACCTGCAATAATCCATTTTGCAAATGGCTTCTTCATCTCTGCAATCAGCCCAGATGTCTTCAAAACGGTACTTGTGATGATGACACTTTTGTAATTGCCTTCTGACATCCCGGTAATCAAATCAAACCTATACCTATAGGTCTTGATTGTCATGATTTGCATCTCAGCATAAACAGATTTGGCTTTCTGTACAGTTGGGATAGTATATCTGCCGATTGTTAGTGGGAACTTGAATCCACGCTTGTGATTACTTCTTCATTCTTTATGCACTAAAATCAGCTGTCTGCACATCTCCATGAGAACCCACTTGTCCGAAGGATATCGTGGCAGCATGTAAGGGCAGCCAGTGTAGCACCCTACTCTCAAATAAGTAAATGTTGGGAATTGCAGAAATAAGCATCCAACTTTACTTACCGCCTTATAGGCCTCATCAGATACCCTTCTCCTCTCGAGAGTTGATCAAAATTGAAAAGCAAAGGTGCGAAGAAAGCATCAATAACCCACCTGAAATGATGGAAGCTTTCCTTCAATTCCAGTTGATAGAAGAATTTATACACAGGTACCAGCATCCGATTCCCTTTTGTGGATAGACCTGGAAATTGCCTCATTACAGCTGCTGCGTACACTAGATAAGAAGTCATATAAAAGTTTAATGTAGAAGGTGCATTGATCAGTTGCTCATGTATTTCATTATTGATCTGCTTGCCCTAGTCAATGTGCACTTTTTGTCTTCTTATAATCCTGATGTATTCATACATCCAATCATGAAAAGTGGATGATTCAGGCAAGCCTTTTACTCTGCTTAAAAATGTGATCATATCTTTGACATCATCTTTGAAATCACTTTGCAGGAGTCCCTTTGGCCATCTGGAAACAGATTGTCTAGGCTTCTTCAACTATTGGCTATTTATTAGGTTTTTAGCCTTGTTGGGATCAGCGTCAAAGACTTCTTGTGCTTTTTGTATAGAGATGTCAATGTACTTCTCCATTTGAGGAACTTTAAACACAACATCAAAGAAGTCAGGGTCGAGTCTTAAAATCTCATGCCCAGAAGAATCAATCACACTTCTGCTTTCCCTGATGTAGTGGGATGCCACTTGAAGGACAAACTCCGTATTGTGTGCAGTAGTAGGGAACATAGCTACTAAATGCAAGTTACTGTGTACAATTGCTCTCATCGGATCAGGAAGAGGCTTCTTCTCAGTTTGCTCTGCAAAATCAACCAAGTCTTGATGGCCAACCTCTATGTCTTTTATTTCTTCCACCTTGGAGACCACTACAGTTGGCGGATAGACACCTTGATATTTATATTTCATTTTGCCTTTTGCTTTTGAAGAAAAAGGAGGTTTTCTGGCAATCATCTGAGAGCAACTGAATCTTTGATCAATCAACTTTGAGGATCTTGAAAAGAGACTGCACAATGTGGAGTTAGAACAAATGTTGGTCGTTAAAAAGCATGGGAATGCGTGAGGCGAGCAACGACGATGAGCAAGCATGGAGCGGATGACAAGGCACGCAAAACGATCCATAAAGTGGAAGGAGCGAGGTTTGGGACAAAACTGGCAAGTTTGAAGTGTTTCAGGGAAAAATTGTGAAAAGTGTAAGGGCACTGAAAATCAGCGCCCTTGCATTTTGAAGAAACTGACTTTGGTGCAGGGGCGCTGAAAAACAGTGCTACTGCATTTCACAGTGTTAGATAAATTTTTCATGTCTTTAGGTGTAATAGCACTAGTTTTTAGCGCAACTGCATTTGAAACATAAACTTGGTGTTATGGCGCAGAATTTCAGTGCTGCTGCATTTTGTGGCATGGAGATTGACGTGATGCAAGGTTGAATGAAAAGTGTGCTCAAGCATGAAAACTTTGGAACTTTGGAAAGAAACGTGTAGAACTTTTGTTGAATGTAGAAGGTTTCAATAATGGTGCCAGACTTCAAATGAGTGATACTCATTCACAAAACGAGCTTCATACATGAAGAGGTTGCGCGTTTTGTATTCTCATGGTGAGGGTAAAAACGTGATGCACAAAGGAGGAATATACAAACCAAAAACCCTGTTAGTGATGAAGAAAACACAGCCCAAGAGGAAGATGCAAAGTAAAACACAAACGTGCAATGGAAAGGAAGCAAAAAAACGCGCAAGACCAAAAACCGCAAATGGGAAAAGATCAATACGCTTTTTGCATAACAAGAGATTCAAAACAATTACAAAAAGAAACGCATCGATAGATCACAACAAGAAAGAATGCATAAATGAGAAGAAAAAGCGAAGAGACAAAGAATAAAAACGTACCTAAAATGGTGAACTCGAAAAACCCTAGCTCGACCCAAAGAGATCTTTAGAAAAACGTGTTTTGCAGCTTGAGGAGTGGAGTCGAAAATCACAAACAATGAAAATAAAACAATAAAATCACTTTTAAGTGAAAGGGAAACATAAAAACCTAACTCAAGTCACTCAATTAATTGAGGCTCAAAAAGTGGCACGATAAGCAAAAAATGCAAAATGCATGAAGAAGTGCGTTTGAGCCAAAAATTGGCTTAGTCTGGCAACCATGTGTAAGAGCGCACTTTTTCAGCGCTTCTGCACATTTTGGCAAATCACTTTCATGCAGGGGCGCTGATTTTTGGTGCCCCTGCACTTTCAACACTTAGCCAATTTTGGCTTGTAAGCAGGAGCGCACTTTTTCAGTGCAACTGCATATTTCACAATTTTAACTAAGTATGAACAGTGAGACTTCGCGAAGGAGCCCGTTTCGAAGGTCTTCACGAGGCAAACATAGGGGGATGCTCAAACTGACTGTTTGAGGCTTTGGAACGCATTTCGAGGTGGCTTGAAAATCATCTCGTTTTGTGTGCTTGAACCTCACGAACCTAGGAAACGGACAAGTTTCGTAGGGGGTTATCCGTGGAACAAGCGCTGCTAGATTCTGTGATAACACTTTCGAGACAAGCTTGGTATGGTGGAGAATCAAGCCCTAGCTGAGGAGTCTCAATATCAGTGATCCTCTTTAATGAGTTCTTCTCTATGAGAGAAGTTCGAGGTGAAATCCCTTGTTAATGCATTCTTCTCTACAAGAGAAGTTTGAGGTGAAAGCCCTTGTTTCCACTCTCTGGGAGAGCCATGGTGGATGTCATGTGTGTGACTCCATGATAGCATCACGTGAGAGAATCCGTGATGATTTTTTGTACTTGTGTTTCACCCTCTGGGAGAGCCATGGTGAAAGCCATGTTGAGGTGACAACATCACACAAGTGATGAACACTTGTACATACCATACATGGTTGTAGCCATTATGGTTGATATCACGATGAGGTGATATCTGATATCATGATGAGGTGATATCATTCTTTTCCACATATGGTTGTAGCCATTGTGGTAGATATCACGATGAGGTGATATCTTTCCCTTCCACATATGGTTGTAGCCATTGTGGTTGCCATCACAATGAGGTGCAACAGGTAGTATTCGTCCCTAGTTGAGAGGGAGTGTTGATGCAATTGCAGCTTCAGGTTTCATACTTCCTTATTTATATGTGATTATTCAATGTAAAGAGGCACTTCACATGACAACTTTGCAATTATCTTCTTGGCCAACCTTCATTGTAAATTGTATTTATTAAATTGAAATTATATTTTTATGATGGCCGACCTTGCATGAAAAGGTGTGACCTCTCTCCTTCAAGTTGTATAAATACAAGATCATTCCACTCCATTTGGAGATAAATCAAGTTCGAGTATTTCTTCTCTTCCAAGTGCGAATTCTTCAAGGGCAGATCAATCAAGTGTAGATTGTGAATTATCAAGAGCAGATAGCGAATTTCTTAAGGGTAGATCTGAGTTACAAGGAAGTGTTGATTACTTGTTATCATTGCATCTTGTGAAGGTGTTGCATATCGGCCTTGAGATTGGCCTCATTGTAAAGAGACTTGTTGTCATTATTGATATATTATAGAGAGATATTTGTTGCTGGGTTTTTCCCCTCAAGAGGAGGGTTTTCCCAGGGTATCTGTTGTGTTATTGTGTCTGATTTTGAATTAATTTTTTGTGCATTACATTTGATCATAAAACTAACACAAAATACTATAGTGTTGAGATTCTTTTTGTGCCAAGAAGGCTTCCCCCATATAGAGATTTTGAAGTGGCTAAAGGGTACAAGGCACTAATTCCATAAACTCTTTTTTGAAACAGAATTGCAAGATGTAGCCATGAATGAGCTCATTGATTTTGTGCACTCAAATGGTCAAAGTGTTGAGACTCTAAGTAATAGATTTAAGAAGGATGCTGATAGTTGATGGTACTTCCATGACCAGTTCTTCCAACACCTACAACCCCTCACAATCAAAGTTTTATCACAAGTAAGTTTAATAAATTTTTACTTTTTAGTCCTTAAAGTTTTAATAAATATAATGTATAACTTTAATTGTTACTTTGTCTTCATAAGTTGCTAGTTCATTTGCATCTGAGAAGAATTGGAGTACATATTCTTTCATCCACTCAATAAAGTGCAATAGATTGCACTCCAAAAGAGTGGAGAACTTAGTATACATGCATTCCAACTTGCATCTTCTTTCACACAAAGTTGTCAGATATAAAGCCAGAGCATACGGATTTGGATGCTTTCACTTCCCAACATGTTGCATATGAGGATTCCAAAAGCCACCACACTTTTAGTGCGAGTGGCATTGGCAATGCCATTGGCGGTGCTTGTGGTTCATCTAATGTTCCTACTGTGAACGGGGGAAAATACTTGTTAGAAAACGAGCAGCAAACAAAAGAGTGCAAACAACAACTATAAACACCCGACACCTCAAGATTGGCCTAGTTGGATTCAAAAACAAAATAAAAATAACAAATGAAGTTGATTCACCTTGTCTCGAATCGATCTTTGGTTGGCCCTTCAATCTTTGATGTCGTATGCTCCTTGGATGGAAAAAGATGCAAGTTGTAGGATGCAATGGGGATGGAAAATAGGTGAAAATGGATGCAAATGCAAGAATTTGGCTAAGTATGGCTCAAGAGAAAATTTTGCAAGAGTTTGGCTAGCATAAATGATCTCTCCTCAAAATGAGAGAAAAGAGGGGGTATTTATAGAGAATTTTGGATTCTTTAGAGAAATGGATGGTTGGGATTAAACCAACAAGGCCAAAATGGAGGGCTATGGTGAGTTGAGAACTCACAAGCCCTCACATCTTGACATATGGCATGTGAAGTGGTTTGAAAAGGATGATGTGTACATGACATGGAGGTACTACATAGTACCTTGGGATTGGGACAAGATCTCCTCATAAAGGAGGTCCTTGTCCCCATGTGGGTGAGAGGACATGTGAGGAATTAAAAATTCCTCAAATATCCACATGGGGATGAGAGAAGGAATTTAGAATTCCTTGAAATGCATTGGGGGATTAAATGTGAATCAAAAATTCACATGGGAAAAGGGGTGCCTTCTCCAAAAAGAAAAAGCATTTAATAGGGTTGACTTACGACACATGACATGGAGATTAGGTTGACCTAATTAAGTGATTAAGGTTGTGCAAGTACCTGATTAGACAAATTAATGACATATTAGAGGCAAGTGGGAGATTAGAAAGAGTTCACATGTGACTTGATGTGATAAGTCAAAGATCACATGGGGAAGAGAAAAATGAATTTAATATTCCTTGGAAGGATAATAGGAATTAAAAATTCCTTGAGAGGTTGATTAGGCTAGTTAATAAAGGATTAGAGGAGGGTTAGGTGGCTAAGAGAGATTAGAGGCCAACTTGCAAAAGTTGGAGGATGTGACACATCCTAATCAAGGATTAGGCATGTGCACATCCCTAATGATGAGATTAGGAGAGTAATTAGGATTAAGAAAGGGATGTGACATGTGAGGAATTAAATAAATGTCATATTTATTTAATTCATTTGATGAAAAGGAGGATTAAATAAATAAGGTATTTATTTATTAATTAAATACTTTAGAGATTAGAAGAACTTTAGAGGTATTAATTAAATAATAGTGATATTACTTAATTAATGCGGATAAGGGGATGTTTAGACGAAAGGGGATAAATTTGGATAAATTAAGTGTCCAAATTTAGGTGTCGACACCTACATCATCTAATACCCATGATGATGATGATGTTGATGATTTAGAAAATCCATTTGATGATTAAAAGTGTTGAACTTGATATTATTATTTTAATATTGAACTTGAAGTTTGAACGATGAATATTTATCATGCATGTTTTAAATGACATTCAAGTTTATGGTAGTTTTGTTGATTATAAAGTCTTAATACGATGCTATGTGATATTCTAATCTTAATTTTGCTTCTAGGTTGCATATATATATATAGGATTTTTACATGTTTTTTGTACAAACGAACCCCACCCCCAAAAAAATTAGCCAGATCCACAAACTAGATCCACGAACCCGAACCAAGACCAGTACCAAAACCTGCAACATAGTTTTAATGAAGTATAATTGATTTGCTCATCTAGGTATTGGAGATTAACTAAAACCCCTTGTAACAATAGTTGGGCTAGTGAATATGGTTATTTGGTTAGTTTCAATTGGTTGTAGCTTATATTGGTTTTCAAAAAATCACAAAAAAAAAATATAGGGTGTTTACTACATAAACATAAGTCTACTCTAGAGTTTAGAAACAAGAAAACTGAGAAATAAAATTGTATACAAGGCTCATAAAGCTTAAGTTTACAAAGACAAATCTGTTTACAATTGAGTGTGAGGCTCTTGTTTGTAGAATGTAATATAAGACTCCAAATATTTATTTTTTTTGTTTTCTCACTTGCTGTTTGGTTTGTTTGAGATGTTTTGCATTGAGTTTTCATGTGCCATACAACATTTTGGCATGCTGTAATGTCCCCTTCTCATCAGTGATCTGTTCTAACACTCATCAGCCTATTCCGGAAGCCCGTAGGCTCGTATGAGGTAAAATTAGGGTTTCCATGTTCTGAAGTTCTGTGGCTTTTCAGGGAGTTTACTATTTATAGTAAATTCTATTTTTGGCAGTATGCAGTTATCAATCTTCAGGTCTTCTTTTTCAATGGAGCAATTATTTGAAGTTTGAGTTCTAGTTCCAGGAAGCTTTATTTTGGTGAATTTCATAAATAAAGGCATCAATGTTATAATTTGTAGTTGACTCCCCCCTTGGCCTAGGAGAACAACTTTAAGTTGTGTTTTTAAAAGTGGGACGCCTTCATAAAGGTGATTTAATTATTAATGAAGTCATATGCCTTAGGAAATAAGTGGACGCCTGTTTGAAGAAATTATTTAAAAATAAAGTTTTTATGTTGCCTTGTGAAGTGGACGCCACCCTTGGGAAATCACTTGTTTGTTGGAAATTTGAAGAGACATGTTGTGACTTTTGGCATCTTTCCTTGGGAAATTGAAGAGTCTTCTACTCTTCTATATAATGAATGCCTTGCTCCCGCTTTGGTTATCCATTATGCTTACCATACTGTTATGCTGTCCAAATGACAAAGTGATATTTTACTTCGAGGATGCTACCTCCTAGCCATTAACCAATTTCGTGTTTTAAATACAACACCTAGTTGGTCTTTGCTGCTTCTCAATTCAAACTAGCAGATTGAGCAAAACAGATGAAGTCTTTTTTTATGAAATTTCCAGTTTTGAGTTGCTGGTTCACATACAGCTGAGAGTGTAAAATGTTTGCAACTCTTTGAATAATTTTTATTTGCTTCTGGGTACTTTTGAAATGTCATTGTCTGCCATGGGCGCCCCTTTCCACCAAGTATGAGATTTTATTTTGGTGATTCTGATTTTTAAGAAGCAAATCGCCCCTTTCAAGGGCCGTACCATTTAGAGTGCCTTGGGAAGTGTGCCAAGAATTAATGACTAAGATTTGTTGTTGTTTCTTCACCCTAGCATGGTCGCCTACCTTCCAGTTGTCCATTGCATTTGATCTCATACGAAACGGAGGTAACTAGTTGAAGTTATGAGCATTTTATTGATTTCACAGTTGTTGATCAGAAATTCCAAAATTCAGAGTTTTACATCAGATTGTTATAGTTTTCTGTTTTGGCTCATTACTACTGTTTTGGATTGTTAAATCATTGTTATAATTCATTCTCCTCTTCTTAGCTTCATTTTCTATCATTGTAATACTCGTATTTGCAGGCTCTTGAATTGTAAGGTTGTGATTTAGTAGTACTAATCCAACCAGTGTAATTGCTACAATTACTTGTTTAATTTCATATTTAATTACCCCTAGATGGTTTACTGCCAGTGTGGAGGAAATGAACATTAGATCTCTTTGTACCCACCCTCAAGTGGTGAATCCCCACTCTCCAGTGGATGCCCGCTGCAGTGGATGAATTAGATAGTTGTAATTTCCATGGTTGGTTATCCGCCTATTGTTTCAATTTTTAATTAATAACTCCGTCATATGTTAGCACCTCCCCTCAGTGGGATCTTGAGTGCACATTCTTGACGTTGAGTTTGCTTCATTTCAAGTTATTGTATTGTAGTTTCTCTGCCATATGACAACACCTCTCCTTCCTTGGGATTGAGTGTGCATTCTTGGCGTAGAGATCTTTTCAACTTGGATTTCAATTTGGAGCTAACGCTAATCAAGTTTGGCTAGTGCTGGTTTATGTTGTGTAAATCTTTCGAAAAAATTGGTTAGCATATTTCACATGCCAATAGATAGATAATAAGATGCAGAGGTAAACATATAAAATCTAACTTGAAAAAACAACTGTTTCAGAGTCTATTGCCCAAATTATAATGTCAGAAAATTACAGTCATTCACATTCATTTTCAAAGCTCAGAATACCAACTTTCAGATCTGATTTTAAAGCTCCTAGTAGCAGCTATTAGAAACCCTTCAAGCACACCTTTGACTAGAGATAAGAACTCTTAGAACCCAAGCCAAATCGCCATAGACTCCTCTTCAACAGCTACAGAAACGACTTGCAGCACTCTATGTGAGCGACTAGCAATCAAGGAGACACCCAGAAGGGCGCTAGCATCTGGGGGTCGACCTAGCTTATAAATTCAAAATCTTCTTCAAAACTTACAAACTTATGCTTGTTGGAGTCGCCTTGATGAGAATAAACCATAGAATCAATACCCACATGAATCCCTTAAGCCATTAGAAAGTTATGAGTAAAATACTAAGTTCATGTCCAAATGTGAAGAGCCCAGAAATTAATAAAACCACTCCAAAAACTCCTAGAAATTCACGCCCAAATGAAAGGAAACCAATGCAAACCAAAATCCAACTGAAACTCCTCAAAAATGCTGAAAAATCTTCAACCTCAAAGTCTGTAATCTGCAACTTGAAGCTCCAACTGTGATTTCTGAATGAAACATCCCTTCTACCAGCTAGGGCGGGTCTTGCACTGTCCAAAACAGTCCAAGATATCAAGGACTTTCAGACCTTTTGGTGCATCTCCTTATGCAACCAAATTCACCATAAAGAATGAGGCCTCACAAAGCACTTTTAAAATACTCAATAGCAAATTAGGGCGACCTCAAGCCCAAAACCCTAAACCCCTTCAAAACCACGTCTCATGTTTGGTGAAAAACCAGCAGCATCTCCTTATGCAACCAAATTCACCATAAAGAATGAGGCCTCACAAAGCACTTTTAAAATACTCAATAGCAAATTAGGGCGACCTCAAGCCCAAAACCCTAAACCCCTTCAAAACCACGTCTCATGTAATTGCTTTATTTGATTTTTCAGACCTTCTGGTGGAAAACCAGCAGCATC
This sequence comes from Sequoia sempervirens, assembly GCA_007258455.2. Classification (NCBI taxonomy): domain Eukaryota; kingdom Viridiplantae; phylum Streptophyta; class Pinopsida; order Cupressales; family Cupressaceae; genus Sequoia; species Sequoia sempervirens. Next base: position 204,315 of record VDFB02014391.1, on the reverse strand, counting down.
TCCTTATGCAACCAAATTCACCATAAAGAATGAGGCCTCACAAAGCACTTTTAAAATACTCAATAGCAAATTAGGGCGACCTCAAGCCCAAAACCCTAAACCCCTTCAAAACCACGTCTCATGTAATTGCTTTATTTGATTTTATTTTTAATTTTTGGCCTCAACTATAGTCTAGTTGCCCAACTCTTATTTAGCATACTAAAGCGTTTTTGTTGCTTTAAAAACAACTTCAAGTCATTGACTAGGCGTCCAAGGTATTTTTTATGTCCCCTTTCCGCTCAACTTTAAGTTATAAAGTAACTTTATAATAATCCATTTTCGAAGGGAAAAGCAATTATTAAAAATATTTCAACCTTAGCAAACTGATGCCTCAACTAAAAATGTTGCTGAGACAAAGACCTGGCCAGGTTCGGCTTACCCAAAATAAACTTACTATTTTTAGAAAGTACTAAAAATAGCAAGTAGTACCCAAGACTCAAGCCAGAGAGAAATTGAGATGCTCAAAGGGCTCACTGAAGACTGATGCTCAATACTAGACCCCCTGCTAAAAATAGCACATACTAAAAATAGTAAGTGTGTCAGAACCAGGCTAATCCAAAAGAGGACATCCAAAATGGGGACATTACATAGAAAATAAACTCCTAACAAACTAACTAAAATTCCCTCCAAAATATCCAAGTCACGAGCCTGTGATAGTGCAAGAAATACCCTTTGGATGTCATGTGGTGAAGTGATGATGCCTATGGTTAGGCCAAAGTGGGAAAGTTTATTACGATTAAACTATATTCCAAAACTATGGCATCCATTTCAAAGTTTGATGCATTGCTTTGTCTACATTAAAAAAGCTATTATAAACCTTGCCAATTCACCTATGGATCATTAGATTTACCAAGGTGGCAAGATGAACGAAACTACTAGCTCTTGGATCTTTTCAATGACTATTTTTGCTAGAAGCTCCTTGAAGTGTTAGATCTACCAAGGTGGCAAAATGAACAACTCCTACTAGCTCCTAATATTCCTTTGCCTAGTCACCACTTGAAAACCCCATAGACCATTTGATGAAATAGATATGATGGTAGGCATTAAAATGGGTTTTTGTAATGTCCCCATCCCGATTTGCCCTAGAATTCACCTATTGATCACAAATTGCAACAAATTAGCATTAGGGTTTCACCTTATTAAATAAATCTCTTGGATTGGAATCCTGCATTCACCACATGAACAATATATGCAAATATGTATATATACTTGTTAGGGTTAGACAATTTCATCGCATCCATAGATTATCAATCAATACAAACAAGTTTGGGAGAACGGCATGATGGGTCCGCTCGAAGCCATATGCCAAGCCTAAGAGGTTGTATACCACAAGTCTCCCCCTTGGCGACTTGTACCTGCTTTCCCCATCAAGGCCACGACTCTCGGAAGACACTTGCCAACCTGTTGGATCAGGCGGAGATCGTGAGTGGGCTCTTTTGGCTCCTACCACTACACCTCAGGCCCTACCTTCATGAGGAGTTGGGCAAAGGTCGTAAGTGGGCGTTTTGGCCCCTACCACTGGCACCTCAGGCCCTTCCACAGGATGGGTTCCAAAGAATCAAGCACATCATATATTCTATCACAAGAAATCATTCATTAAATATTCTTATTATCATATAGGCAATATGCGTACATATGCAAGCAATGATCTGCAGAAAATACACCTAGTTATATTGATATATTTGATAATAGCAACCTATTGTGATACACGGGTTTGAGTCTCTTTGTCTACTTGATTTGTACACTCTTCCCCTTGATCAATCTTTTGTCAATACAAAGAAATGTTGCTTAAAGAGAAACCAATAGATTAGTTTCAATTGAATAATGACGATAAGGATTAATAATTGTTGCAAGCAACATTATTGCATAATCGTATACAATTTATATATTTATATTTTATATGATATATGTATAAATATATAATAGAGATATACATATATCTATAATTATACATTCCAGCAATAATATACTTATCTGATTATGTCTGCCGCTATACACAAGTAATTCTCCTATTCCTGTCCTTATTCATCGTTTATATATCTGTGATTTAAATATGATTCCATTCTATTATGTTATCATATTTAAGGGCAGCTTATTATCTATCTTTGAATGATATATCCTTTTTTAACCTGCTCGCTTTTGTCTTGTTATCTCCATATGATATCCCTTCTAGATCTGTATATTTTATCCTTTAAATCGACATAGTATATCTCTGCTAATGCTCAAAAATATATTCCTAGCTTCGTATTATATTTCTTCCTCCATTTCTTTATAATTGCCTTCCTCCTCAATAATTCCCCTCCTCCCCCCTTTGACCATCTTTAATATTCCCTTTATACGACTCCTCCATGCCTCTTCATTGAGAGGATGTGATCTTTCCCAAGGGAGATGTCTCCTATAAGGGAGACGTCGCTTCTAGAACTCAGTGCTGCCCTTTTTGTTATTAATTTTTATTTCTGCCCAAGTCACTATATAATCATTCTTTATTAAGTGAAAGTGATCGCTAGCCTCTCAGGATTAATTCGCTAACTTTCACTCACCTACTTATCCCCTTATGAATTGCTACTTATTAATTGTTGTGTAAGATATTTTCTACTTTTTATTGGCCTAATATTAATTGTTGTTAGGCAGGGAAACCCAGGGATGCGTTCCCCCCCTAAAATGCCCCGTCCCTATCTCCAGGACGTCCTGGGTACAGGGGGATAGCTAGGGGACGCCAGGGTACCATCCCCTTTTTTGCCCAAAAACAGGAAACGGGGGAACGGCATTGACCAGATGGGGGACGGTTGACCATCCTACGAATGGTTGAGTCGTACCTCGACCGTCCCGAGGACGGCCGACTGTCCCCCACGTCTAAACAACATTTTAAACTAAAAACAAAACTCAAAATTAAAAAGTCACGCCCCTGCCTACGTGGCATCTGTGGGCCCCATTGCTTTTGACTCTCTTATGAGGAAAAAAAGGCCTCTCTTTATTCATTTTATGCATTTGTTTGTTTGAGCAGCTAAGGGTTTGAGAGCAAAGGAAGTTGCAGCCATTGAAGGAGGAGCAGCAACTTGAAGGAGGAGAGGAGGTTGAAATTAGTGTTGTTGGGAGTACAAATCCACCAAAGAGGTATGCATTTCCTTTCCCTCTTTTTTTTTCATTTTTTTTTTTGCAAAATCTAAGCATACATTGTCTAATTTTTTTGCTTTTTTTTGCATTTTTAGTTGAAACTTGCATTCTAAATATAAAAAACATGAGCAGCAGTGAGGATGGGAGTGATAGTGAAGTTGAAGTGCAAAATAGAAGGGAAAGTGGTGGGGGTGTTAGTGGAAAGCAAAGAAACCCAATCCAATGCCCTTCAACAACCAATACCAATACCATGGAACACTATGCAAAACACCCATTAAACAAAAAAGAACCATTCCTTCAATATGTTACACCCGTGGGTTAAAGACAAAAAAATTTAGGGGGGAGTAGGGTGTGGTTTTGCCATGTTTGTGAAAAGGAATTTAGGGGCAGCTACACAAGAGTTAGGTCTCTTTTTTTGGGTGAGGTGGGCCATGGAGTTAGAGTGTGTCCTGCATTAACAGATGAACTATTTTTAGAGTGCCAAAAACTTCAAATGGAGTTGGATGGTGGGGTTCAAGGTGGATCACCTTCTTTCCCAAGTGCACAATCATCTATGCCTAATCCTATTCCTTCCACGGTTGGTGGTAGTGGAGTTGCCTCAAGAGGAAAGAGGAAGGTGAGTGGTAGTGGGAAGGCATCTTCAGTTGAGTCCATGTTTAATAACCAAGCACGAGAAGCCACTGAATTTTCCATTGCCAAATTCTTTTTTGCCCATGCCATCCCATTTCATGTCGCCCGTTCATCTTATTTCAAACAAATGGTGAAAGACATAGCCACTGTTGGTCCTTCATTCGTACCCCTTGGAGATCATAAGCTACGCACCACCCTCCTAGACAAAGAGTACTCCAAAGTTAATGTGTTAATGGAGGAGATGAGGCAAACGTGGATGAGGACGGGGTGCTCTATAGTGATGGATGGGTGGACTGATGTTAGACATCGGCCACTCATCAATGTCATAATCACATGCTCTAATGGTTCTTATTTTCTTAGAGCCGTAGATTGTTCGGGGAAACGTAAGGATGCAGACTTCCAGTTTTCCATTTTGAGTGATGCCATAGAGGAGGTCGGGGTTGCAAATGTGGTGCAGGTGATCACTGATTCAACACGTGTGTGCAAATCAGTTGGATTGATGGTGGAGGGTACTTATAGGCACATATTTTGGACACCATGTTGTGTTCATTCATTGAACAATGCATTGAAAGACATAGGGAAGTTGGATTGGGTGAAGCAAATGGTGGCAGAAGCTAGAAATATTCAGATGTTTATTTGCAATCACCACACCTCACTTGCTCTCTTTAGAACATTTTCAAAGGAGTTTCTCAAACCTGTTGAGACAAGGTATGCCACTTACTTCATTTTGTATTCATAATCTGATTTTGTTTTAAATTTTTATTTTTTAATGAATCATTGAATCAATGAATGTAGATATGCCACATACTTCATCTTGTTGGAGAGGATGCTTGAGGTGCATGAGCCTCTACAAATGATGATAGTCAATGCAGAGTGGACTAGATGGCCTAATGCAAGTTCTGCTCAAGGAAAGACCATCAAACAAAAGATCCTCGATGACGATTGGTGGGCCAATGTGAGGTAAGACATATTAGATGGCTGATTTTCATATTAAATTTCTAATTTTAATATTTTAATTTTATAGTCCAATGTTTCAACTTTTGAAGTTTCTAATATGTCAATGAACTTGTCAACTAATTATTTTGAACTTTTTATTTGCATTTTGCAGATATATTTGCTCCTTCATCTCGCCTATTGTAAATTTCATCCGATATGCTGATACAGACTCTCCTAGTCTTGGAGAGATATATGAGACATTTGACAGTATGCTTGGGAAGATCAAGCAAACTATTTCGGCAAAGGATCCCACTTTGGATTTATATGAGCAACACATTAGGCCCATTGTGATGCGGAGGTGTAATACAATGAACACCCCGCTTCATATGGTTTCCTTTGCTCTAAATCCAAAATGGTATGCACCAAGGGCTGGTAGGGTGCCTCCATGCGATGACCCTGAGGTTTTAGATGGATTCACACGGGCCATTGATAAGATGTATCCAGCAGAGCAGGCTTCACTACTTCGGACACAATTCCTAGACTATGAAAATCTTAAAGGTTCAAACTTGAGTAAACCACAGGCGAGGTTGGATAGAGCTATATTAGCTCAATTGAACCCTATTGGATGGTGGACCTATCATGGGAGGGATACACTGCAGTTGAATACACTTGCTACTCACCTTCTTGCACAGGTTGTTAGTTCCTCTGCTGCAGAGAGGAATTGGTCCACATATAGCTTTATCCACTCCCTCAAGAGGAATAGACTTACCTCTAGACGAGCGGAGAAGCTAGTGGCCGTTCATAGTGCTCTTCGGCTTCAAGATTGGCAGACTCCAAAGTATCAACAGACTCTAGCTCTATGGTGGGATATTGATCCTGAGGACGTGGCCCAGGTAGATGAGGAGGAGACAATTGAGGGTTTGGTTAGGGTTCCGTTGGTTGAGGAGGACCATCACAGTGGCAGTGACTCAAAGGAGGACTCTGATTTTGATGCGGTTATGGGAGATGATTAGGGGCAGCAGTGCTCTTTGTTTATTCATTATTGACATACGATATTGTATTTTGATTTTCATAGCAAACTTTAAAACTATATGGCAGCAATGCAGCCTTTGGGCATTTTGATATAAGTTTATAAATTATAACTTGGAGGTTGTTTCATTTTTCATGTATGTTAATTTTGAATGCATATTGAGTATTCGCATAATGTTGAACACAAATGTTATATGTTAAGGTTCTATAATGTATATTATGCATGCCTTATCCATGTTATCATATGAATATTTAAAGTTTCCCTATATTTTTATATAGTCATCCCCTGCCGTCCCCAAATTTGGCCTCAAAAATCGGAAACTTGGGGACTTGTCCCGCCGTCCCCGTCCCGGAAACTTGGCGTAACACTGATGTTAGGTCAATATATTATATACTAGCTTATCTTAATATATTCATTTTATATTAGTTTTTTATATATTACATTATAACAGTTATAATAATAATATTAAATTGTTTAATATTTATGTTTATATTTTAATATATATTTTGTTATTGATTTTATTTATTTATTTGCATTTCAACACTGGGTTATTTGTGTATTTTATTGTTGCAATTGCGGGGGCATGGTAGTCTGCCCTTCCCAAGATTGCTTGTCCTCAAGCAATCACAATCTAGGATGCTCTTGAAGTTGCCAAGATCCTTAATCAATCTTGTAGATTTGTATTGCTCCTTCATGTGATGTAGTTTAGCTTTTTTCGTGATACTTTGATGTAATTAGAAGTTGAAAAACTCTATAGCTAGTCATAATTGTCTCGGTTATGTTCGACTTATTACTGCAATGATGTCCTTGGAAGGTGATTATTAGTATACTACCAATGAGGTTAATACCATCCTCAAAATCATGAGGTCGATTTATTGTCTTGCTATTTCCCAATACCTCGCAACAATAAACCAAAAGTTGGAAATTAACAAGATCTGTTATTTTAAGACAAGTTTTCTCTCATTTCATTACCTCAAGGATCCTAGGCAATGATGTGAATTCTTTATTCTCCTTGTGGAAATCTACACTGATAGAAAAAATGTTGCATCCTTCATCATGATGGGTTTTTGGGAGTGTTGTGAATAACAAGATCCTTTACTAGGTTGCACAATTAATGGAGTAAGTACAATTTTCCTTAAATTAAGTATATGTTATTTTGCTTATTAATTCAAACAAAGTTTGAGGCCAGATTGATTTTAATGAGGATGAAATAGCTTATAGGTGTCTAGTCCAAACATTTTTCAATCATCTTGTCATAGGCTCATTAATGGCATGTTATATTTCCTAGCAGTAGGACTTAAATTTATAGCTCTACCCTAATATCCTATTCTTGTCCCATCTCCCAAACAATTGGAGGTTATCATATTTCTTCTATGTTAGGTACTAAGTATTTGGGAAGTGTCTTTGAGTTATTGAATCATACCAATTTGCCTCAAGGTTGAATGGTGATGAAAGATCTCCTCAAAATGTTAAATATAGAAGGGAATACACCAGTTTGTAGGTTACATGCATTGCCATTTAATTACATAGTAAAATTGTAGTAGTGCAAGAATGAAAATAAGTACAAGGTAAAATTAAATGAAATAGGTGTTCACTAAGTTTGAAGTCTTATTCACCTAAATAAATCGAACCATTCAAAGTTGACATGGCTTAGCTGATTTGACTTTTCAACTACTGACACCATGCTGATTTGGCACTTATGCTGACAAGGAGACAAGCTAGCAGTTGAAGCAAGCAAACAAGTAGGTGAAGTAGACATGCAGGCACCTCAACCACACAAGCAAGTAGCTCAACCATACAGGCAACTAGCTCAAGTAGGCAAGCAAGTAGCTCAAGCATGCAAGCAACCAGCTGAAGCAAGTAGGCAAGTAGCTCAAGCACGCAACCAAGTAGCTCAAGCATGCAACCAAGTAGCTCAAGCAAACAACCAACCAGCTTAAGCAACTTGACAAACAACATTTTTAACATTTTCATAGTTTTTAAGCATAAGGTAATTATAAGAACACAACTTGTTGAAGATACATGAAGTAACACATCGATACATGTGATAAATAAAGTATAAATATGAGGCATGAATACATGTAATACATAGAGTATACAAAAGAAGCATGAAGCATATATGTGAATAATACATGAAGTATATGCATGAGTACATGAAGTCACAAAGCATACATGTGAATACATGTAAGTCGTAAAGTATACACTTAAATACGTAAGTCGCATGCATACACGTATACACATGAGTGCACGCAAGTCACAAAGAATGTAGTTTGCAAAGCATACACTTGAATACACATAAGTCACAAAGTATACACTTGGATACACTTGAATACACATAAGCCACAAAGTATACACTTGAATACACATAAGCCACAAAGTATGCACTTGAATACACACAAGTCACAAGGAATACACTTGAATACACTTGAATACACATAAGCCACAAGGTATACACTTGAATACACTCAAATACACATAAGCCACAAAGTTTACACTTGAATACAAATAAGCCACAAAGTATACACTTGAATACACATAAGTCACAAGGCATACACTTGAATACACTTGAATACACATAAGTCGTACGGTATACGCTTGAATACACATACATAGGAAGCATGAAGCATACACGTAATACATGAAGTACACACAGGATGGCAGGAAAGATGCTCTGATACCATTGTAATGTCCCCTATCCCGATTTTCCCTAGAATTCACCTATTGATCACAAATTGCAACATATTAGGGTTAGGGTTTCACCTTATTAAATAAATCTCTTGGATTGGAATCTTGCATTCACCATATGAACAATATACGCAAATATGTATTTATGCTTGTTAGGGTTAGACAATTTCATCGCATCCATAGATTATCAATCAATACAAACAAGTTTGGGAGAAGCAACATGATGTGTCCGCCTGAAGCCATATGCCAAGCCTAAGAGGTTGTATACCACAAGTCTCCCCCTTGGCGACTTGTCCCTGCTTTCTCCATCAAGGCCACAACTCCCGGAAGACACTTGCCGACCTGTGGGATTCGGTGGAGATCACGAGTGGGCTCTTTTGGCTCCTACCACTACACCTCAGGCCCCACCTTCGTGAGGAGTTGGGCCGAGGTCATAAGTGGGATTTTTGGCCCCTTCCACTGGCACCTCAAGCCCTTCCATAGGATGGGTTCCATAGAATCAAGCACATCATATATTCTATCACAAGAAATCATTCATTAAATATTCTTATTATCATATAGGCAATATGCGTACATATGCAAGCAATGATCTGCAGAAAATACACCTGGTTATATTGATGTATTTGATAATAGCAACCTGTTGTGATACATGGGTTTGAGTCTCTTTGTCTTCTTGATTTGTACACTCTTCCCCTTGATCGATCTGTTCTCAATACTCAGAAATATAGCTTAAAGAGAAACCAATAGATTAGTTTCAATTGAATAATGATGATAAGGATTAATAATTGCTGCAAGCAACATTATTGCATAATCGTATACAATTTATATATTTATATTTTATATGATATATGTATAAATATATAATAGAGATATACAAATATCTATAATTATACATTCCAGCATTAATATACTTATCTGATTATGTCTGCTGCTATACTTAGGTAATTCTCCTATTCCTGTCCTTATTCATCGTTTATATATCTGTGATTTAAATCTGATTCCATTCTATTCTGTTATCTTATTTAAGGGCAGCTTATTATCTATCTTTGAATGATATATCCTTCTTTAATCTGCTCGCTTTTGTCTTGTTATCTCCATATGATATCCCTTCTTAATCTGTATATTTTATCCTTTAAATCAACATAGTATATCTCTGCTGATACTCAGAAATATATTCCTAGCTTCTTATTATATTTCTTCCTCCATTTCTTTATAATTGCCTTCCTCAATAATTCTCTCCCCCCCCTTTGACCATCTTTAATATTCCCTTTATACCACTCCTCCATGCCTCTTCATTGAGAGGATGTGATCTTTCCCAAGGGAGACGTCTCTTCTAGAACTCAGCGGTGCCCTTTTAGTTATTAATCTTTATTGCTGCCCAAGTCACTATATAATCATTGTTTATTAAGTGAAAGTGATCGCTGGCCTCTCAGGATTAATTCGCTGACTTTCATTCACCTACTTATCCCCTTATGAATCGCTACTTATTAATTGCTGTGTAATATATTCGCTGCTTTTTATTGGCCTAATATTAATTGCTGTTAGGTCAATATATTATATACTTGCTTATCTTAATATATTCATTTTATATTAGTTTTTTATATATTACATTATAACAGTTATAATAATAATATTAAATTGTTTAATATTTATGTTTATATTTTTAATATATATTTTGTTATTTATTTTATTTATTTATTTGCATTTCAACGCTGGGTTATTTGTGTATTTTAGTGTTGCAGTTTCGGGGGCATGACAGCTTTGGGCTTATGTAGACTTCACGACCATAATAATAGAACAAATGTCATTTGCATGCCTTATCATGAATAAGGTGGACCAACACTGAGACTTAAAGCTAATAGCCACCTCATGGTGGAATAAAACATATTGCACACCATTAGATCAAGGGTGACACAACTCATCCTATGGCTCCCACCAGCTCTTTATGAAAATCACCAATTGACTGTCAATAAACCCCCACATGTCATTAGATCAAGGAGATCAATGGGCCAGGTTCTCCCAAGCCTTCAAAGGCTTCAAAAACACTTAGCAAGCAAGAAATATATGATAGCAACACAAATTTGCAGATTTTTGCCATTGTAGTGAATATTCACTACAGTTTTGGCGACTTGGAGGGTTTCTTTAGCTCAAGAATGAATAAGATTGCATCCATAGGGCATAAAATTCCTTTTGATAAAATTTCAAAATTTGTACTTACAAAAGATTTTGTCCACAGATTCTCCAAGGTTGCCTGAAAAGTCTTCCATTCATCAATAGATACTTGTGACTTTTTGAAGGCTCTAAAACACTGATGCAATTCAATTGTATCTCTCTAGGAAAAGCTTTGTACCTTTGAAATAGTTCTTCAGACCTAAACCTCCAATTCTGCCAAGGGTTTGAAGATTCCTTGTACTTCTTCCAATGTAGACACTTGAAGCCAACACTAAAACATGGACTCATCCTTTTTCTTCTCTTCCATTAACTGCAGGAATTCCTCTTTTGTTAGAACTCTTTGATTAGCATCCAAAGGCTGAGGCAAACCTTGTTGAAGCAATTGGTCAATTCCTGTATGTTTGCAACTATTTGTCCTAAGACTCCTAATTGAGTTTTACACGTTTAAGAAGTTTCATCCTTTTCTAATATGGCATTGATCTTTTTTGGGGGTGTCATTTAGGCTCATTATTCCCACTGAGATCAACTTAGCTTGTGGAAAATCATATAACTCTTGTACTTGCCATCATCTTGGAAAGGGTGCTTAAAACTGCATCAACTTCTGCTTGTACATATGTGCTCAAAATCTGTGCTGAATCAATAAACTGCAAGCCAGGCACCATAATGTGATGGTTTCCCACAAAGACCCGCATGGGGCTTTACCCAGGTTTAACGAACCTGATGGCTGCTCCCTTTCTTCCAACTGGATTTCCAATTCTGCAATTCTTTGCTTGTAAACTTTAAAGCCTTCCTCAAGCTTTCCTTCATTCTCTTTGGCTTCCTTGAACACCAGCTTCTATAAATCAATCTGATTTTTATACCAAGCCAGATTACTTTCCTGTGCAGCTATCTTCTGCTTAAGCACAATCATTTCAATATGCAATGAATTTTCCTTGGACTTGATCTCTTGTACTTGTGCTTGCAAGGTTAAAACTCGTTTTTTCAATTCTTCTTCTTTTGCTTTTTCTTCTGCTATTTGTCTCACCAGCTCATTCACCTTTGGATTTGAGGTAAAGGCTTCTTGTTTGTTCCCCTATTCAGTGGCTGCAAGAGTAACGATTTTTTTCTTATACTGTCCAATCATGCCCTCTGCTTCTACTAGCTTTATATGAAATTCTTTATTCTTTTCTCTTTCTGCTTCTATCTGTTCTTCTCCTAGATATAGATTCATTCAAGTAGAGCTTTTATCTTTACTTCAGCAGCCTTTGAATTTTGCTTTACTTGGTGTATGCCTGTGTCCTTTTTCTTCAGCTTTCTTTCCATGGCAACATACCTATTAGCAATCGATTTGGTGCTCTCTTGAAGGAGTTTAATTCTGTCATCAGCTTGGACATCTTTCATTCTTAACTTAAGGCTTGTAGTCCATAATCAGTAGCCAATATTTCTCCTTCAAGTTTATCAGCTATTGGTGTTTGAAATGTGCAAAATGCATTTCCTGCTTTACAAGATCAAATAGAGTCCTTACCCTTTTGGTGGTTGGGAGAGCAACAAACTTATTCTATTTCTTTATCTGTTTTTGTTGTACTTCTAGCATTATTTGCTGCATTTGCTGCTGATAGATTGTTGAATTTTTTAATGTAGTAAGACCTGAGGGTAGCTGAGAAAATTGCAGAGAAAAGAAGAACTTAGAAGCTATCATCCGTTGTTGGCTAGGAGGCTGAGTGGAATGATCTTGCAAATTTTGACTTAGCCAAGTAAAAATTAGGATTTTTGTTAGTGCGGAGAACTATAGCACATGTGTACAAACACAATACATGGAAAACACACAGAAAACTAGAAAATTATGTTTTAGGGGATGATTTGGAATCAAACATGCAGTTTCAGGTTAATCCCACTGACTATGATTGACAAGATGACAGCTTGGAGTTGATTGCTTGAAAGAGTCACGTGTTTATAGGCTGAGACGATAGATGGACCACTCCAAAGTGTGTCAAACTTCTTGTGCTGTCCAGGTTTAGCTATGTCTTCATTCCACTTGAATATCAGGTCCCCGACCTTAAAATCCTCGATCATGGTTCTCTTGTCAAACCATCACTTAAACACTACCTGATGGTTTTCCATTCTATTTCTGGCTAATTATTTACTTTCTTAAAGTTGTGGTATCTCTACCAATCTCACTCTCATGTCCCCTTTTTCCCACCCATAATCTTGCCCTATTATTTTAATAATGATTTTAAACACTACTATATATTATATAATATAAATACATAAATACTATAATAATAAAATATAAAATAAAACAAAAATAAAGTGAAATTTTCAAATTTAAAAGTGGTGCGGGGTGCCCAATTTTGGGCCTTGAGCCCTATTTTCCCAATTTATAAGACTGAACAGTGGATCTTTCAGGAGCATGGACTTGAATTTTGAATAATTTTCTTATGCTGTGCAAGGAAGGAAAAAATTTAAAAATCCCTTGCACTTCCAAGGTTTCAGGTACTAGAGGACATTTAAGTTACAAAAAGGTGTAAGCATAGGAGTCTTCCAACATCCATACTCGAGGGAAATTGCACTAATCTGGAAGGCACCAAAAGGAGAGATTACATAGATCATTAAACAAAGTCGGGTCAAGATCACAGTTACCTTTGCTGCCAGGTCTGAGGAAATCTCACACAGAGAAGGCAAGCAAGAACCTTAGGTGTTGGGAGAAATACATAATATAAAGGGTGAACTCACTGCAAAGGTCCATAAACTCCAGTTGCTCATTTCCAGAACCAGTTTCAACTGTGAGATTAGACACGGACTGCCAATTAACCACTCAGATCTTCTTAGCTGGTCAAACTGCCACACAGGGCACTTCGTGGATAGAGGAAGGGAACTTCATCGGCTGTTAGTCATCAATACCAGAATTTGGGGGTTGCTGCCCTCAAATCTGGGCTTTGGCATGAACTTTTGTAGACATCAACACAGATCTGAACAGTATACTAAGGTTTGTCAACAATAATCTCAGACGTGTGCATTTCTTATACCTCTTGAGAGGTAAACAGGTCACTTGTGAGTCATTTCAATCATTATGTATGTAGGATCTTTTATCCGAATGTAAAAAGTTGCTGATAAATGAAAGGTTGACATCAAAAACCCTAGGAATGTAATAAGATATGTAGATTGTATGACTGTAATCAGACTTTCAAGTGTATAGCAATAGCATATATATATATATATATATATATATCAGCTTTTCTAAACTTGTTTTAAGAGCTTGTGATTTGTTCTATCTTTGAATATTGGCTTAATAACATCCTAATAGAAGGAAGGAAACAGAAATTACTCCAGCATGGATAAGCATAGCAATCTGGTTAATAGGAGGAACACTAAATTAGTATCAGAGCCACCTTTTCTTGCTAGCTTGTGGGATAGTGTGATGCAAATTCATGCAAAAGAGTGATAGGGAAATCAGATATCAGCAAAGGGAGATGAGAAAGAGAAAGCCATGGGTGATAGGAATGAAGAGGTAAACATTTAGGAAACCATTAGAAATGAAAGGAGCTGTCCAAGGAATTTTAGACTTCCATGGGAAAGTCCATGGCAGAAATAGTTCAGACTTTGAGAGGGTAGCAATGAGGATCTTGAGGTACATCAAAGACAATGGCCTTTGGAACTTCGTATGACATTTATTTTTTTCAGCTGGCTGGTTACAGAAATTAAGATTGCGCCAGATTAGTTGATAACAGGAAGTCAACAATAAGATATATCTTCAGTTTTGGAACAGCTGCAATGGCATGGGTAAGCAAGAAATAGAAGATTGTTGCTTTGTATTTGACAGGAGTACAAGGCTGTTGTTTATACTTTCTGCCACATGTTAAGGCAGTTTGGTTGAGGAGGATTACAATAGATTCACAAACACATCAAAAGTAGCTTATATGTATATTTTTTATTATCAGGGTGTGCTCAACTTAATCAAAAATCTATTTTTCCATGCATTGTACCAAGCACATAGAGATTCATTTCGATTTATTCATTTATTTTCCAAGAAAGGTGGTATTAAGCTGATAAATTGTTCAACTAAGGAACAAGTTGCAAATACATTTACAAAAACTCGAAAAAAATTAATTAAAATAATTAGGAATAAACTTTTCATGTTTTCTAATATGTTCATTAAGGAAAGGCATCAGAATAGTTACTATAATGGTCGTAAAAGTATATATAATTTAGATTTATGACCATTATATTAACTTTTAAGTTTTAACTATTCTAACAGGTACAATGGACAGACTGTTTTCACTAACTATTCATAGAGCTATTCTTAGAATTGTTCAAAAGTGTGTTTTTCAAGGTTTGGAAAGTTTGTCTATGTAGAATAATATTGACACCAACTCCTATTGGGAAAAAACTGAACATTGAATGATGCTTTCTGCCATCTTAAGTATGATGATGCTCATGTATATCATTCCAAACACAAAGTGTGTAGAAAGGGATCAGACCACCATATTTCCAAAGTGCTTAAGTAGGATTATACTGCACACTTGCCTATTCTTCTATTAAAACTTTTTTTTCCATATGTATGTACACAAAATCTAATGCATAACAATTGTCCTATGCTAGTTTTGCAGCTGCCATTCAGCACAGGATTAATTTTAATTTGACAGAATATTATTAGTTGTAATTGCTCAGCAATTTTGAAAATGAATCAAATTCAATGGCAGTTTTCTCACTTGTGTTCATTTCCTAAGACAATTGCTGTTGGGAGTGTCCAGTCCATGTTACAAACAGGAACCTGCACATTGTGCAAATTATGCTCAGGGGCAATAAAACTAAAATCTGTGGCTTTATCACTAGTCTTTGACAATGCCACATGTATATAATATAGGAAGATGAAAGGCTCACCGCCATTTACCTCTCAAACTATAAATTCAGTAAAAAGTATGTCAATGAGCATGAACTGACAATACATATTATCTCAACAAAGCTGTCATTTGAGAAAGGAAATTATCTTCTTTTTATGTCACCCTTTCCTCTATATGAAAATGAATTCATATAAAACTCAAGCATGCTATACTTGTACAAATACAAGATGAAATCAATGTCTAGAAATTACATAAGTGTATATAATCCAATTTCATTTTTAAACTCACATGCATTAATCAAGTTAATTGCTAGATTAATAGGATAATCTAGTTATGAACATTAAAAGTAAATTTAAAACAAAGCTTGACGATGTAGTTGCATCCTTGTTATCAAGAGAAATGAGGTAAAAATCCATGGAGAACCTAACAAGAGATGCCTTGTTTGCGAGAGGTTTTTCCTAAGAGAGAAATAAAAGAAGTCAGAAGACAGATAATCAAAGTCTAGAGGTAAATTTAAATCTCCAAGAAGACATATAGAGAAATGTTGGAACTAAGGTAAAACTAGGCATTTTAAGTATCATTGTAGATTTTCAAAGTTTGACAAAAGTAAGGCGCCTGATGATGCCTCTTCCACAGAAATGAAAGCCTCCAATGACAAACCAAGGGATGTATAGGTATAAATGGCATCTTCAAATATACACTCTTGTTATGATGCATGGTTGATTGATTTTGGTGCTTTCTTTCATATGATTCCCCACAAGGGGTTGTTTTGCGAATATGAAAGCTATAATGGAGGTAATATCTTCTTAGAAGGCAACTCGTCATATAAGATCATAAGATGTGGAAAAGTTAATATGATGTTTAAGGAGGGAAGCACTAAAATCCTCCCTAGGATTTTGCATTTGACAAGGTTGGCTAGAAATCTAATATCTATAAGTAAAATGAGTGATGCAGGTGTGCACGTAATTTTTAACAACAACCACTGCAAGATGGTTCAAGGAGCAAAAGTGTTGGCAAGAGGAGTTTGCACTGGGAGACCTTTTGAGCTTGAAGCAAGTATTCTGCGTGATAGATATAATAGCTCTATTGATCCTACAGTTGGTAAAAAATAAAGAGAATCCATATGTTGCTTGAAGAGAACGCCATACTTTGGCATGAGATAATGGAACATACTGGAGAGAAAGCCCTTCGAGCTTTACACACTAAAAGCATGGTTGAAGGAATTTCTACTTGCTCCTTGGATTTTGGTTTCTCTAAACATTGGGTATATGGTAAACATGATCAAGTAAAACTCCCCATTAGTGCTACATCAGTAGATGAGATTTTGCTGCTGATATATAGTGTTGTGTTTGGACCTATGTTTGTTCCATCATTAGGAAAATCTTTATTTTATGTTTATTTTGTAGATGATTTCTCCAGCACAGGTATATTTCCTCAAACAAAAATTTGTGGTTTTTATTAAATTCAAGGAATTCAAGGCTATTGTAGAAAACCAAATAGAGAAGAAGATAAAGTGAAAATAATGGTGGATACTTTTTGTCAAATGAATTCAAGTAGTTTTGTACATACTGTAGAATAGCAAGGCAAAAGACAACTCCATATACATTGTAACAGAATGAAGTTGCAAAGAGAATGAATAAAATGCTGATAGAAAACTCAAGGGTTCACACTTAGAACAAAAATTCTGCCACAAGCAATAAAGAATGCATGTTATTTCATCAATCTATTGACTACATCAACCCTTGACAAAACTCCACAAGAATCAATAACTAGTTAAAAAAACCTTCTAACATTTTAGAATTTCTGTTTGTGATGCTTATGTGCATATTCCAAAGAAAAAAGAAACAATTGGATATAATAAAACCATGCAACCGGTTCGTCCCCTACAAGCCCTAGATCTGAGTTTGAATTGAACCTAGTTTGGATTCTAGGTGGAGTCGGGTGGGGGTTCCTAAAAGGGCTGTTTTTTCACTGTTGTTTCCCAAGCAAATCCATCAAGAACCCACACAAAAAAGGCATCTTTTTTAATATTTTTTTGTTTTTATTATTTTTTGACTTTCATTGTGACTAGGAAAGATTAAAGCAGATCTATGCAAGTGTTTGACTTTTCATCGCCATGTTTTGCGAGGGTTTTTGCTCCCTACAAATATTGAATTCTCCATTGTTGTGCCTAGTGTTGCTTTGTATCTTTCATATGCTACTTGATTTGCCTTTGATGGATTCATCATTCATACCAATCCTACTTTGTCTACTGTAGTCAATTCAGCCCTCACATGTGTTATGTAGCTAGGGATATGATATAATAATGTATTTAGGTGGATGGAGATGCCAACATGTGGCACACATCCCTTAAGGTAGGGTAACACCATACAATACTCCTTATGGAAGAAGCCACTCCACGCTATATCTCCAAGAGATCCCAAATACAATATCATACTTGACACATGGAAGCAAAGGAGGACTTACTATGATAAGGGATGGAATCAAATGGGAGCAACAAAATATGGCTCAAGGATGAGATCTAGGAATTGTCAAGAAAAATACACAAAGATCAACTATGGATAGTTGATGATTGGTCATGGCATCATATTTGTAATAACTTGCAACAATCATACTATTTGGCTTCTTTTCATGTTTCGAGGATGAAACATGTTGTTGGCGTAACAACTAACACCTCTGGAGTGCAAGTTGGTACAGACAGCTATGCACACTGCGTAATGAGTGCTCTTAAAATTAGGAGGGGAAGCTCCCTTGTAGTGCTGGAATGTGTGGAAAAGAAAAGTAATCTGAGTCTTATCTTTTTGTTCTCAGCTGGAAGAGGCACAAGGTTAAGAAAACCAAGAACGTTGCAGCTAAGGATTTTCTAGTTTCATAGATCACTAACTACAACTAAACTAAAGCTTTAATCTATCCAGTCTCCTCAAGAAAACAGAGCATGAGGAAATGGAACAGGAATGTTCTTATATGATAAACTTCAGGTACAGATTCACAACGTGAAGGCAAGGTGGCACAACTATTTGCTCGGCTAGGAAGAAGTTTATTAACACAACAAATATACGATAAACCGAGTACAGCTTTACAACGTGGAGGCAAGGTGGCACAACAATTTGCTTGGCTGAATAAGCTTATTAACACACACATCAAACGATAAGCTTTAAGTACAGATTTGTAACATGAGGGCAAGGTGGCACAACGATTCACTCATCTGAATAGGCTTATTAAAAACAAACAAAGAATAGCCAACTAGGTCAACAAATTGCATAGGCGAAACACACATACAATCCACGATCAAACTAGCCACTATATTTAACTAAGATAAGCAATCACCATAACAATAACATGAAACCCGAGTGGCATAACAATTCATCATCATAGCAAAAACTTGTGAACAGATACAGAATCAGCAATATTACAGGCAAGGTGGGCACTGCATATATTACTATCTTGTGCAAAAGTTAATTACAAATGTGCTGAAAGCTCTTATTTATAGACATCAAAAGGTGTACGGAACCCTAAAATCACCTTGAGTCAACTACAATCTTGCAAGTATGCAAGATTTTATTTCTAAACCCTAAAAAGGAAACTATACAGTTAACTGGAAAACTACCATCAGTTAACCAAAACAAGGCTAATCTAAATGGACATGTGCAAGCATGCACGTCCTTATTGAAATGAAAACTAAGAGAAAACTCCAACTATAGAGAGATGATTCCAAAATAGACATAGCATGAAAGGTGGAACAAGAAGTTAACTCAGAAAGAAGTGTCGAGTTAACTACTGTGTCCGATGTCTATCCTGAAAGGTGGGACCTAGAGTTCACTGGCCATGATCTCGAGCAAGTAACCCCTCCACGAGGTTGTTGACTGCATCAGCATCTAAAGGTCGTCACATGTCTCAACTGTAAATTCACTGCTTGTTAGGAACTTAAGCAATCCTAGAAATCTCTGCACACTTAAACTAGCATTTCATTGACTGGTAACTCTGGCGGCTTTGTAACTGAAGTGATGGCCATTGTTTCCTCTACGGCTTTATGTCTCTGACGCTTCTCACGTTTTTCACGCTTTTCTCTATGGAAGAGTGTTGCATGATGAAACTGCAAAGCTTGACTACAAACCCTCTAGTTGTGAGAAATGCAAATGAACTTGTTGCACATGCAGAGTTTTAACTGTATCAACCCTATAAACCGGCCTTGGAAGACAATCAGCTATACAAGGCATGAAACCATGGGGACTTGAGTGACTACGCCTATCAACTCTTTGGATGTGCTTGATACAAATCGGTGTCAGCTTTTCTGATGAAATCATGAGTCAAAACAATTTGGTCTTGAATTTCGTCTGCGTGAATTGCATTCTGAAAAACTCGCCTGTTGACTATAAACTCGACTATATTCTGACAACTTTTTCCATAAGCTGAAAGTCACCTAAAAATAACCTGTCAAAGGGCAATTTTTGCCAAAAATTCTAAAACATGGGTTTTGTCCAAAAAATGATTCTAAGTCAACCCACTAAGTCAGAATTGCGAAAAAGTGTCGTTTAGCTTAACATGCTTTTCCGAAAAAAGCAACTGGGGCAGCAAGGGCTATGGGGGGCAATTTTTCTGGGAAAATCTAAAATATGGGTTTTGTCCAGAAGATGATTCTAAGACAACCCACAACGTCAGATTAGAAAAATATTGACTTTTACTCCACCATGCAAAGGAATTTCAGTTGAGAAAATCAAAGCCTTGAGAATTGAAGGAATTTCAATTGAGAAAATCAAAGCCTCAAGAATTGAAGCTCTAGAGTAAATTTTCTTGAAAAATTCTAACACATGGGTTTTGTAGAGAAAGTCGTGCACAACCAACCCAGATGATCAAATTTGTCAAAAGTCACCGAATCTTGGACATGCGAAGAAAACCTAAGACGAGAATAGAAGAATTTAAGAAAAAAGATAGAAGTTTTAATGCTCTGCTCCTGCTAAAATCGCCACCTTGTCTGAAGTCTGTTGATTAATCTGGACTTGTATCTGCAAGGAAATCTGAAAAATAATAACTAGAGTGCCTTGGAATGTTGACTGCTGAAGAAATTCGCCCACTCAAGTGAGAAAATTTGCTTTCTCTTCAATCTATGTGAGAATAATGGACGCCATCTTGAAAGAAATAAAGAAATTCGTAGCTTAATGGCGCCAACTGCAAGAATAAACCCTAATTTCAAAAGAAATCATCTGATTGACCCCAACTTGCTCAACAGAAACTAACTCGGAGTCCTGAAATATTAAAAATATTAAAATATTCAATTCCCTTTCACATGCGAATTTGCTGATGAATATCAAAAAGGGCGACAATATTTAAATATTGAGAAAAATCGCCCATTAAAGCTTGCATGCAAAAGACTGAAAATTTAATATTATTTTAATGAGTTAACTGAAATCTCTGCATCCGGGTGCACTTAGAAAAATTCACTGATTCTGAAAAGTCCAAATATGATTCTCTAGGCGTCCCCTAGCAATAGTTGAGATTTTTTGCTAACTTCCTACTTTATAGCTCACTAAAAAGTCACGATTGCCTCTGTTGAGCTCTGATTTCTAAGTGCCTGGTTGATGCGGGAACTAAGCTGAGATGTTCATACGAAGCTAGAATCACCAAGATGAAATGTCTGCTGGGAGTTGTGACTGCTAAAAACCACATCTGATGCCTCAAAAAATTAGTCACCTTTTATTAAATTGATGTACAGGCCTCCAGACTTTGCCATTTCTCCATTTTTCCATCTAGCTCTTCAATTTGCCGTTGCCGATGAACAATGGCTCTCGTCAACTAGATGATAGATTCATTGTGCAGCTAGAAGAATTCAGCAACCAACAACTGTATGTAAGGCATCTAAAAGCTAAGTTAAGGACCCCAAAAGCAAGGGCGCCCCTAGCCTACAATAGCGCAATTACCATTTTGAGAATGATTTTGCAACTTGCAACTTTCAGCACAAATGTTGTACTTTGACCTTTGACATCGGGAGCTGGAGTGCTCCAATTCGCGCACTGTCGATCTCTTTGCATAGCTAGAAGCATTGGGAAGAGATGTCTCTGGAGGTGACGAAGCGAGAAAACTGCTTCTAAGACCTCAAAAACAAGGGCGCCTTTTTCAAAGGAGTGTATTTTCCATACTTAGCCATTTTTCTGGATGTCTGTATTCTTCAGTGACCTCCACTAACCTTTCATGTATGGACGTTTGACAAATCCCAAGGGCTAACGACTGGATTCATTGGATAGCTAGGATGATCCTACACAATTCTCGTGAAGACATTGACTGTTGAAAAGCCCATCTAGCAGGCCTAAAGGCTGGGCGCCCCTAGCCTATAGAGGTACAGGTTGACATTTTCATGTTTATCCACCATCCGTTTTACATGCTCACCGGAACCACTGCCACGGTCACTCAACATGTCTGATGATCTTGCGAACGGATGCGTTGTGAAGCCAGACTGAATTAGAAAAGATTTCTGGGAGATGGAAACTGCAAATTCATTCATTTGAGGGGTCAAATTCAAGGGCGCCCCTGGGCTACAAGGGCATAGAAACTGCAAATTTGACAGTCCTCTGTGATGTAAAACCTCTTCGTACCTTCTGCTTCCGCCTTCGATTGTCGGAGTTCTGCAACTCAGATGACCTCGCTTGATAGCTTGTCGAAAAGCTGACTGACTTCTGAAGAGATTGAATGTATCTGCAACTAGAAAGCACTGAATCGGAACCTCCAAAATGAAGGGCGCCCCTAAGCTACAAGGGCGTAGATTTCCTTTCTACTAGACATCTATTTCTCACTCTATGAACACCATATCGGCTGCTGAGTTCACGTAGAAGCATTACTGCTGCTGATGCGTGTGTGTGACTGTATTTCACCACTTTCACATGCACAAACACTGTAAAGTTGATTTGCACGTTGATTGCGCAAGCGTCTCCCACGTTACAAAGTGAAGTGTTTCCAGACTTGGAATAATTTTTGCACTTTTTGCTATTTGAAAATCCCCTTCGCCGTAAAGCATCTTTTTCAGCATCTTTCATCATAGAATGTTCTACTTTAAGTTTCAGGCTTAGATTTTGACACCTAATTTTGGCCAACTATCATTAACAATCTCAGAGGTCTGAGCTTTTCTCCTGAAAAAGTGAAAACTACCCACCAGGCTTAAACTGACTTTTAACTAAAACTGACTTCACCACTGTTATCGTGATGTGAAATAAGCCAATCAAAATTAATTTCAGCCAATTTTGACAAGTTTCAATTTTTAGGGTTTCATGACATGAAACAGGGGTGCAGAAACCCTAATTTTCAATTTTCCTCAAATTTCACCAGTATCTTCTTGACATCACATTGACTCAAAATACATACTTGATTTGCCCAAAAACTGTGTTTTGACATCATTTTAACAAGGTTTAGACTCTTTTAAGCAAAATGCCTTAATGAAGCAAAAAATTTGGTTTGGGTACAACACATGTCAAGGAGGGATGACATGTTATGTACCTAGGGATATGATATTATAATGTATTTAGGTGGATGAAGATGCTGACATGTGGCACACATCCCTTAAGTTAGTTATATTGAGTCATGAGAATAACTTGTGTAATTAATTATAAGGAATTGAGTGGGCCTTCATTAGGATTTCCCCTCCATTGTATTATTAGGAGGAGGTCTATATAAAGGAGGTGATTATCATTGTAAGAGATGTGTGAAGTATGATATTGTATTTGGGATCTCTTGGAGATATAGCATGGAGTGGCTTCTCCCATAACGAGTATTGTATGGTGTTACCCTACCTTATGTTGATGTTTAGCAGCATCAGGCCTCTTACTTCCAGCCCCGACTTGTATCAAGCATAAATTAAATATAGCGGCTAGGCTATTTGTTTTATTGGAGATGTCATTAAGTGAAGAAGCGCTTCACTTGGAGATTAAATAATTATTATTATTGTTAATCGATTCTTAATGAGGCCGACCTCATATTGATTCGCCACCTTATTGAGATGCAACCTTTCATATGAGGCCGACCTCCTTCCTTGAAAGGACACGATCCTATCTTCATGTTGTATATATATAACATGCTGGTTAGTTGATCGATGATATACATATAGAGTCCGATTTCAAGAGAAGTGCAAGTTCTACAAGAGATTGATATTGTGTCTTCAAGAGGATCGATATTATTATCATCAAGGTGTTAGATTCTTTCTCGTGAGTGCATCAAAGTGTGATGCTGATATTCGGCCCAGTATTTGGCCTTATTGTAAAAGCGAGTTGGCTTCATTATTCAATATATGAGAGATATTTTGTTGCTAGGTTTTTCTCCCTCAAGTTGGAGGGTTTTCCCAGGGTATCTTGCTGTGTTTTATTGTTCATGTGTTGCATTTTTCTGGTTGCTTAAATCTGATCCTAAAACTAACACCTTAAGGGTTTACTCTATTTCAGCATATATTGGATTTTAGGGTATATTGGCTCACAAACATCTCTAGTGTTGTGTGAGATCTATCTCCTGCAATATGATATTTCTATTATATGTTTGGATCTTATCAACATGCATTGTATGGTTTATCACAATACGCATTAATACAATAGAACCACTACCAAGGACTATACGCCTAGAGAATTTTGCAGTATTAATGAAATTGAAGACTTTTTTTTAGATCATTTTTTTAAAGGAATTTTCGCACTATGCATTATGTTGTGTTTTGTATGGTTTATGGAAGCATTAATACAAAAATGTTAGTATACTAGTATGGAAAATTATGTGCTTTAATATATGAATATGTAATGTTAATTCATTTTTAAAATTGATAATATATATTAATATTGACTTTATTTATAATTTTATTATTATATTATTTTTACTTTATTAACATTGTATAGGGCTTTTAAACATTCATGTACATTAAAAAATACTAGGAAATATGTATATTGCTTCTAATATTCTTGTTTTTATGTTGCAAATATCTATATACTTATGATTTTCATATGCTTTTTGTATGGATGAACTGAAAATAAACCCCACCTCAAAAAAAGAATATTGCTGAATCAACAAATCAAACCTGCAATCCTGAACCCAAACCAGCTACTTAGTTATAAAGCAAAAAATTGTATCCTTATTGGATATTGTGATGGTATAAAAGAATACAAGCTTTGGAACCCAGTTACAAAGAAGACCATTACACTTGTAATGTAATAATTAAAAAGGTGAAAAAGCTTCCAAAGCAAGAAGAACAACCAAGAATGGAAGAACAATAAATGGTGCAGTTTGAATTAAAAGATGGAGAATTTGTATCTGAATATAGATTAACCAAATAAGGTGAACTAGAACTAGAGCAGATCCTCAAACCCCAACCTTGTGGAGATTCATTTGACAAAAAAAGCAACCAAAAAGGTATAGTTAACTTGATTTTTGTTCTGCTTTTGTTTTATCTGTTACTAACAATTATCCTAGAATTGTTGGGTGGGTGCTTGATTCAAAGGAAGGTAAATTCTAGAAAGTGACTATGGATGAAAAAATGAAGGCCTTAGAAAAAAATATGACACTAGATTTGGCCCTTCACCCTCTCTTCAAAAATTTGCAAAAGGCCCTTTTAACCCCAAAAAACAATTGCTTCAATTTTCCACCAATTTAATTGTCAATAAGGGTAAAAATGCAGGGGGCAGTAGGCATTGGCTATGTCATATTTGCAAAGTCCTGATTACCATGGAAGCTATAATAGGGTTAGAAACCATCTATTGGGTGAGAGTGGACATGGGGTTAGAGTTTGTGAAAAGATAACATTGGAACAACAGGTTGAAATGGCAAAATTGGTTGGAGTGAGTGAGGACAAAATCATTGGTACTACTCACAATAAGAAATGGGGATCTATTGATTTGTGTGACTATTCCAATCTATCAGTTGGAGAGAGTTGTGAAAGAGGGAAGAGGAAGGCAGGTGAAAAAAATATAGTGATAGGGTTAATGAATATGCAAAAACGTGAGCAAGCCAATGATTCAGTGGCCAAATTATTTTATGCCCATGCTATTCCATTTCATTTGGCAAGATCAACTTATTTCAAAGCTATGTTGAGAGATGCACAGGCAATTGGACCCTCTTATGCTCCCCCCTGGAGAACATAGATTGTGTACCTCCCTCCTTGACAAACAATATTCAAAGGTGAACATGTTGATGGAGGAGATGAGACAAACATGGATTAGGACTGGTTATTTCGTGGTCATGGATGGGTGGACTGATATGTGACATCAGCCACTCATTAATATTATCATTACATGCCCTACTGGTTCATACTTTCTTAGAGCTATTGATTGTTCTGGGAAATGTAAGGATGTTAATTACCAGTTTGCCATTTTGAAAGAGGCCATAGAGGAGGTTGGGTCTTCTAATGTTGTGCAAGTTGTGACAGATTCGACTCATGTTTGCAAGTTATTTGGTTTGATGGTTGAGAGCGCTACAAACATATTTTTTGGACTCCATGTTGTGTACATGCTTTGTGTACATGCTTTGAATAATGCTTTGAAAGACATTGGAAAAATAGATTGGGTGAAGGTAACAATAGTTGAAGCTAGAGACATAAAAATGTTTGTATGTAACCATCACACTTCACTTGCACTATTCCAGTCTTATTCAATGAAAGAATTCCTCAGACCAATTGAGACTAAATATGCAAGCTATTTTATTTTGCTGGAGAGGATGTTGGAGGTGCAGGATGATCTACAATCCATGGTGGTTTGTGGAGAGGGGAAAAAGTGACCTCAATCAAAGACAAAAGAAGGGAAGGTGGTGAGAGAAAGGGTGCTTAATGACGCTTGGTGGTCCAATATCAGGTAAGAAAAATTGTTTGAGTTTGTACTTAGTTTTACCTTTTAGTTTTTAGTTTTTAATATTTTATTTTAAAATTTTAATTTTCATTATTAATAGTGTTCATGTCATAATTTTTAATGTAAAAAATTTTAAATGTTGCTTGCAAATATATTTGCTCTATCATATCACCTGTTGTGGGGGTAATCATGTATGCGGATACAGACTCTCCTAACCTTGGAGAGAGTTATGAGACTTTTGATAGCAACCTTGATCAAATGAAGCAAGTAATTCGTGAAAAGGATCCTAGATTGCAATTTTATGAGGAGCATATTAGGCCTATTGTCACAAAGAGGTGGAACACAATGAACACCCCTCTTCATATGGCTGCCTATGCTCTTAATCCGAAATGGTATGCACCTAGACCTGGCCGAATGCTTCCTTCTAAGGATGATGAGGTAATCGAGGGGTTTATGGCAGCCTTTCGTAAAATGTATAGCACTAAGGAGTCAACCATACTTCGAGAGCAATGGCTTCAATTTTTCGATCTTTAGGGTCCTACATTTAGCAAACCCAAGGCTAGGACGGATAGGGCCACTAAAAAACTGTCATGTCCCCGTTTTAGCTGACACTGTTTGTCGAGGAGTTAGCCTATAATTTCGATCCTCGTAGGCTGACAGGAGTGTGCAGAGGAGCGTCTGGGGCAGTTACTCAGTGTTTGGTAGCTCCAGTTTGGCAGTTGTGTCAGGTTGGGCCTTCGCAGAATCTTCCAGTGAGCATTTTCAGGAAACTTTCTATTTTTAGAAAGTTAGGTCAGGCGGAAGCTGCTATTTCGGGCAGGGCACCTGGTTCAGCCATTCAGCTCAGAATCGACCCAGTTCAGCAGTTGGTTGATTAGACGGAGAAATAAGGAGTATTTAATGGATTATTAAATATTTAATATTTTGACTTTATAATAAAGTCACTTTATTGAAATATTTAAATATTTAATTATTTGGCTTAATTATAAAGTATTTATTATACTTTATAATAAATTATTAAAATGTGACTTAATGAGTATTTTATATTCATTAAAAGGTGGACGCCAATAATTAATTATTTCTCCTAAGTTTAAAAGGCAAATTAAATCATTTAATTTAAATGATTATTTTAAAGTGAGTTGGGTCGAATTTTCTCAAGGAGCAATATATACCTCTTCAAGGCAAAATCGAACCATCTTGATTATTATTCAATTTTGTCTTTAATTGTTCTGAGCATTGGAGTTTGCAAACCCTAGGGTTTCTGGCAAACGATCGTTTCTGGAGAACGAAAACTCTTCAGAGATCAGGCAGACTGAGGCTGTGAAATACCAGTTGAAGCTTGCACTTGGTGATTTCATCCAGAGATCACAGTTTGGGATTATTGAGTTATTTATTCAGAGATTGGCAGAGAAAATCATTAGACAGTCAAGGCGACTTAAGCAAAGATCTTTATTCAGTGTTTTTGGCACAAATCCCAAGGTGTCGTACCATTTCAGTACTTGTTGTACTAGGCCGTACCAGTCAGCAAAGGGCCGTACTTTTTCATTGTCCTGGAGAAAATGTCTTTCTCTTTCACAGTCTGGAGTTTGTATCTTGGGCGATTTGGATTGCAGAGGAGTTTGCTTGGTTCTGTGAGCTTGGAGAACCCTTCTTTAATTCTGGCCGTACCTTCTCTTTTCTGCTGCAGCCGCCATTTCTAAAATACCAGGTTCTTTAATAAAATTTCCAGTATTGCTTTCCTTGTTCAGATTTTGACATTATAAAAGCTCAAATAAGATAATATATTGATGCGCCTTGTTTCCTGAGCAAGATCTGAGTCTTTCTATGCGTTTTAGAATTTATTTGCATTTATGAGCAAAATCGCATTTTACATTTTTTGCCTGAAAACACAAAACAATACAAAAATCACAAAACTTGCAAAAAACCTCAAAATATCAGTTAGGGTTTCAGTTTGAGAACCACCAGGGTTCCGACAGTGGTATCAGAGCACAGTTATCCTGCCATCCTGTGCTTTTTCAGTTGCTTTTTCAGTATTCGGTGTGCTTTTTGGTTGCTTTTTCATGAGCCGAGATCCTATTCAGTATATTAGAGGCGTAGGGATAGGCAAAGACGAGGATTGGACAGGTCCACCTATCCCAGAAGGTCAGACAGTGTCAGGGGTGCTTGGTATTCACAGATCCAGTTCTGACGGTAGTGAAAACAGTGTTGCAACCCTAATGGCAGAACGTGAGACTTCCTCAGAGACTCGCAGGGATCGGGGAAGGCACATGCAGAGGGTGATATCACCGATGAGGAGTTTAGACGGAGGCACGATAATATGATGGATATGATGTCTCAGCTGATGGGTACCATTAGACAGTGTACGCCCACACAGCCACACTACATTCAGATTGGACAGACGAGCGGGACTGCACCAGTGGATCAGCCATTGGCATCGTACCTAGACAGCCGTCACCGATCTACCAGGAGCGTAGGCCAGGCCAGCCTACTTTCTTACCTAGAGAGACTCCACCTCAGACTCCGGGGGCAAAGCATCAGGTACGCATCAGGAGTTTCAGCCACGAATGGCATGTCAGTGGCAGACTTGACGAGATTTCATGGTGAGTACATGTCACTAGCCCCTGAGATCCGGCAGGCACTTACATTTCATGAGTTTATCGATGTCTATAAACCCAGGGAGGGGTAGATTTGACCGCAGACCCCCACAGCATCAGCAGCCGCAGCCACAGGTGAATAGGGATTTGCAGTATGCGGTGAGCAAGATTACATTGCCATATTTTGATGGGTCTGAAAAGACATCAGCGAGGTCCAGAAATTGGTACTTGGGCCTATGCAGGAGGATGAGGCAATTAAATTTGCTACTTTACATCTTGACGGAGTAGCACATGATTGGTGGCACCACGGCATGTATACGCTAGGCCATCATGCGGTCAATACCTATCAGGAGTTCACCAGCAGACTGATAGAGAGATTTGATAAGAAGGATCCGGAACTGTATTTCAGAGAGTTGGCTCAGCTCAGACAGACAGGCAGTTTGGATTCATACATTGGTGAGTTTCAGAGAGTGGCAGTCATGGTCACAGGGATTTCAGAACGGAGACTCATCATACTCTTCGTTGAGGGTTTGACAGAACCCATGAGAGGTTGGGTTAAGGCTTTTGACCCTCCTACACTTCAGGAGGCGATGCGGAAGGCAAGGAGTATGGAGCTTGCTGCTCCGAAGAAACAATTTCAGCCTAAAACAAATAACTTGCCTGTCGAGGAGAGTCATACACCCGTTGCAGAACCAAAAAGGAAACCAGTTGCAAGAATTGATGATGCAACTCGGGAGGAATGCAGGAAGAAACAACTTTGTTATTGGTGCAAAGCACCCTACAGCAAGGAGCACGATTGTCCTTTGAGACCGAAGGGCAGAGCCAACCGCGCCATGTGGGTTTACTATGATGATGACGAGTCTGATGATTCAGACCAGCAGGTTGTTTCAGAACATGCAGAGGCCGGGAATGCCTCTACGGAGTTTGGGCCCGATGCCAACTTATCCCCGTTGGTATTATCTACTAGTGTACGGGATGACTCATTCAGGTTTAGGGGATTAGTGGAAGGACAGCGATGTATTGCTATGCTCGACACTGGAGCCACACACAATTTCATTGATGAGAGCTTCGTCAGCAGATGTAGACTCCAGACAGAGGATTTCGCTGGATTCAGAGTTCGGGTGGCAGATGGATATACACTCACTTGCACTCGACGGATTTGTAATCTCACTCTCATGCTGACTGATTATGAGTTGCAGGCAGACTTTTATGTAGTCAACCTGGGTGGGATGGATTTCGTGCTGGGTATGAGATGGCTGCAGGACATTAGTGTGTTCACCCTCAACTTGCCTAAAATGGAGATGAGATTTGAGGTACAGGGCAAGAAATATGTGTTGAGGGGTATTACAGATGGCAGCCTTCGTTCTATCTCTCTCGTTAGTGGGAAGAGCGAGAAGGTAGAGGAGGATTTTGTGCAGACCAGGCATGGTTATGCTCAGTACCCCGGGGGTTCTGAGGCAGTCGTTTGGGATCAGCCTAGTGGTTTGGTTCCGTTTGTGACCAATCCATTGTTTGAGACAGATGTTATATCTTCATACGACAATCCGCTCTTTGAGTTTGATATGGGTAACTCACCTGATCCTGGTCTTGAGCAGAGTGATGATAGCGTTTGGGATCCTACTAGTGCACTAGGATTTCAGACTCAGCTCACGGAGGAGTATCACAGTGTGTATATGGTGCAGAGTGCATATGGCTTCGTGATTGATCCGCAGGTACACAATTTATTTCAGGTGCACAGTTCTAGCATGCACGTGCTTGATATGTTGGATGATAGTTTATCTCGTGCAGTTTTAGGGGGTAAGTGTTGCTTGTCGTTTGACTTGCCTCCTTCTGAGCTTTTTGATCCTATGCCGGACCGCACTGAGGTCAATAGGGAATGGTATACTATTCTTGCTGATCCAGTTGTGGGAGTTACAGGAGCCAGTTGTGGCCAGCAGGAACATTGTCCGGTACTATCCATGGGATCCAGGTGGTGCAGTGCAGCCGTATTTGCAGAGATTGCTTGAGGACAAGCAATTTCAGGGAGGGCGGACTGTCATGTCCCCGTTTTAGCTGACACTGTTTGTCGAGGAGTTAGCCTATAATTTCGATCCTCGTAGGCTGAAGTGTGCGAGAAGGCATCTGGGGCGATTACTCAGTGTTTGGTAGCTCCAGTTTGGCGGTTGTGTCCGGTTGGGCCCGCGAATCTTCGATGAGCATTTTGAAACTTTCTATTTTTAGAAAGTTAGGTCAGTGGAAAACTATTTCGGCGGGCACAGTTGACCATTATTTCAGAATGGGTTAGCGGTTGGTTGATTAGGCGGAGAAATAAAGGAGTATTTAATGGATTATTAAATATTTAATATTTTGACTTTATAATAAAGTCACTTTATTGAAATATTTAAATATTTAATTATTTGGCTTAATTATAAAGTATTTATTATACTTTATAATAAATTATTAAAATGTGACTTAATGAGTATTTTATATTCATTAAAAGGTGGACGCCAATAATTAATTATTTCTCCTAAGTTTAAAGTGCAAATTAAATCATTTATTTAAATGATTATTTTAAAGTGAGTTGGGTCGAATTTTCTCAAGGAGCAATATATACCTCTTCAAGGCAAAATCGAACCATCTTGATTATTATTCAATTTTGTCTTTAATTGTTCTGAGCATTAGAGTTTGCAAACCCTAGGGTTTCTGGCAAACGATCGTTTCTGGCAAACGATCGTTTCTGGAGAACGAAAACTCTTCAGAGATCAGGCAGACTGAGGCTGTGAAATACCAGTTGAAGCTTGCACTTGGTGATTTCATCCAGAGATCACAGTTTGGGATTATTGAGTTATTTATTCAGAGATTGGAAGAGAAAATCATCAGACAGTCAAGGCGACTTAAGCAAAGATCTTTATTCAGTGTTTTTGGCACAAATCCCAAGGTGTCGTACCATTTCAGTACTTGTTGTACTAGGCCGTACCAGTCAGCAAAGGGCCGTACTTTTTCATTGTCCTGGAGAAAACGTCTTTCTCTTTCACAGTCTGGAGTTTGTATCTTGGGCGATTTGGATTGCAGAGGAGTTTGCTTGGTTCTGTGAGCTTGGAGAACCCTTCTTTAATTCTGGCCGTACCTTCTCTTTTCTGCTGCAGCCGCCATTTCTAAAATACCAGGTTCTTTAATAAAATTTCCAATATTGCTTTCCTTGTTCAGATTTTGACTTTATAAAAGCTCAAATAAGATAATATATTGATGCGCCTTGTTTCCTGAGCAAGATATGAGTCTTTCTATGCGTTTTAGAATTTATTTGCATTTATGAGCAAAATCGCATTTTACATTTTTTGCCTGAAAACACAAAACAATACAAAAATCACAAAACTTTCAAAAAACCTCAAAATATCAGTTAGGGTTTCAGTTTGAGAACCACCAGGGTTCCGACAAAAACCTCCATTGGATGGTGGAAATTTCATGGGAAGGACGCACCAAAGTTGAAGCAACTTGCTATTCATTTACTCTCATAAATTGCTAGTTCCTCTATTGTAGAGAGCAATTGGTCCACCTATGGTTTCATCCACTCAATTAAGAGGAACAGGCTTACCTCAAAACGAGCAAAAAAACTAGTTTCAGTTCATAGTGCCTTGAGACTTCAAGATCGACAGACAACTGAGTATCGACAGACTTCAGCAGCACGTTGGGATGTTGATCCTGAAGATGTTAGGCAGATTGACAAGGAGGAGGTGCAACCAGGAATGGTTGGGCTTCCTTTGGATGATCCACTTCAGGCAGAGAGTGACAGTGACACGAATAGTTCTTTTGAAATTGATAGCCTAAATGAGGCATAGTCTCATAGATTGTTATATTTTGAAGTTTGAGACTTTGAGTTATTTAACTTTAATTTTAAAATTTGAACAAAATGCTTTTATATTTAATACTATTGTCATGAATCTCATGATTAAAGTTTAAACTTATTGTTGTTTATACTTTATAGTTTATACTACTGTTGTCATAATTTATTTACATATTGATATTGTTGCTATGATGCTATCAGTTATTGACACATTTGATATTTCAAATTTCTCTCTCTATATAATATATTTTTAAAAATTCATATATATATATAGTTGTAAAACTCAGCCCAAAAATTTAAAAAACTCAAGACTCAGCAAAAACTCGGGGAAAAACCCAGCAATAACTCGAAAAATTTATCGAACATTTGAAAATACATAATTTTTTAAATTATTCTTCAAAAACAAACATATATAACATATTACTTATTTCCATCATATTATTGGACATGACCAGGTCAACACCCAACACAAATACAATCAACATGTTTGCATGCTAATGATTAAAATTCCCTTACAATCCCTCATGTTGAATGAAAATGAACCTTTAAACAATTATTTGAAACCTAAGTTACTGGTTTTGGTTAGGATCCCGATTCAAGTTTGTGGATTCAATTTATGGATCCGACAAAAAAATTATGAGGGCTGGATTCATTTTGCATTTGTCTGTAATAAAAACATGTAAAACTCTATATATATATAATGTTAATAAATTTATATATTATATAATAATAATTAATTATAAAACATATTTATATAATAATAAACAAATATTAATAATATAATTATAAGATAATAAAATTATAAATATTACAATAAAATATATAAATATAATAATTATAATATATAATTATTAATAATAAATATTAATAATATAGTAATATATAAATTTTAATAATATAACTATAAGATAATGATATTATAAATATTGTAATATAATATATATTAATATAAATATTATATTATATTTTATAACATATAATTATTAATAGTTTAATATACATTAATATATAATGCAATGTGTTTGATAGATTCTAAGTTCGATAATATACATTGTTAAGAAATTATAATGCCAAACAAGAAGCATTCATACATTATCTGTGATTCTGCATTGAATAGCTTTGCAAATTCATGCCCTCGTCACAGCCTATTCGCGTCTTCAAATCCCTAAATCACATCCCTAAATGAGTTGCAGAGCTATTCAGAATGCATTAAAAAACGTGTTCACCTTTTTTCAACCTATAAATGACTAATGCTGAATTTTGCAAGAAAAAATCGCAGGTTTTAGCGATTTTTCACAGGTTTACATCAAAAAATCGCTGCAATTTTTTTCAATGACACAGTCGCGAGTTTACAAGCAAGTTACTCGCCATCGCTCATGGCACGTGAGTACTCGCATGTCAACCGAGTATTCGGCAAGTTTTACAACCTTGTATATATATATATATAAAATTCATATATCGCCATCCCCCTACCGTCCCAAAAAATCGGCCCTCGGACTACCATCCCCGGAATGCGTCCCCTGCCGTCCCCCCATCCACGTCCCCGAAATGCCATGGAACATAGATGAAAAGCTGATTTGAAGGTGTAATTATTTGTGTAATTTTTTTTTATGCTTTGTTTGTTTGAAGTTTCAACTGTTGTATGATTGATGCAATGTTAAAAGAATATTTCATATTATAGAACATTAGGACTTCAGTTGTCTTGGTTGAAACTCTTTAGAGGGGAGGTCTAGGGTTATGCATACAACAAAAACAAATAAGGAGAGTAAAGGCTAGAGAACAGGCGAAAGAAAAATGGACAATTAAGGTAAAAGCTAGTACATGAATAAGTGAATCAACATTGTCTTAGTGGAGAAGACACATCAGCAGGACAAGTGAAAGGGCAGTCATAACCAAGTGCCAAGGAGAACAAGTTAATTTTATAAGGTTGCTATTTTGTCTTGACATGGGGAGCAGCTTGAGTGTCTGTGGGTTTGCAAGGGGAAGTGCTGATTCAGAGATGTGCTGGCAATATGCAAATATATTATTACATTTGAAGTTGC
Source organism: Sequoia sempervirens (assembly GCA_007258455.2). Classification (NCBI taxonomy): domain Eukaryota; kingdom Viridiplantae; phylum Streptophyta; class Pinopsida; order Cupressales; family Cupressaceae; genus Sequoia; species Sequoia sempervirens. Next base: position 169,637 of record VDFB02014391.1, on the reverse strand, counting down.
CAAGTTAACCCATGGTTTTCAGATGTAAATCTATGTTCCTTTCCAAAATTGCAATTAAGCATGTGAAGCAGAGAGGGGAATTAACACCCTAATCTCTAAGATCCATCCAATCAAAACCTTTAAGGTCATGACATGTAAGAACTAAGAAAACAATAAACATTTAAAAAAAAATGAATTGGTTCAGGAAATCAGTATAAAATAGAAGAAAATGAAAGAGTGAAAAGGTGGACTAGGAGTCTTATTTGATTATGGATCATGCTTTATCCTGCTTTTTAGTGTCTTGTGTGATATGTATTCTTCACAGAACAAAAATGCACATATAGAAAGCCAAACCCCAAGCTGCATTTACAATATATTAAAAAAACTAAGGTTATACTTACCGTATCACTTCCAATGTATGCAACAGCAATTCGGTAACCCCTCAACCACAGTACTTCAAAGCATTCTCGTGTAGTCTCCCATTGTTCAATGTCTAACCACTTTTCAGATCCCATGCTCACCTTTCGATTTTGCCTGTATCTGTTACAATATGAATTTATAAGCAGTAGCATCCAGAAGAATTTCAGCTCTGTGGAAATAAAATTATAAATATTCAGCATTCAAGGACTATAAAAATGTTTTAGATACCGATTTGCTTTCAGATTTACTTGAAACTGATCATACAAATTTTTTTATATCAACCATTCAATGCTTAAGCGACATTAGAGTTTTCCGATAAAAAGACGCATTCCTCATTATTGACACTGACAGCAATTTAAGAAGGCATTCTGTTACATTTCTCATGTGAACAGATTACGTGCTAGATCTCCACATTTATGCTTGGGTATAGAAAATCTAATTAGGAATGAGCTACCCTTAGAAAATGTAATACAGAAAAAAGCTTCTTTAGTGGCAAAAATAAGATACAATATGTCCATATCTTATCTCCACTCCAATAATTTGTATTAACACTAAGAACAGTAATCTATCTTAATATTGCCCAGAGACTCTGACTGAGTATTAAAGGCTGAGCACCACTAAAATTATGACATGGGTTCAAATCTCACCTCAGGAACCACTGACCTTGCACCCTACTTCTAGAAAATCATATTAAAACAGGCCAAAACATGCATGGGTAAAATAACAGACCCAGGGATCATGGCCCAGTTTGTGTCCTGAGGTTGAGGGATCTGCTGTAAACCTCCATTGATCAAATAAAAATCAAAATCTATGTTAACATTACTACGCATTTTTTTAGTGTGTAATAATCTGCAAAAATGCTTTGAGCAAATTTGAAAGAAAGGATGAAATTTGGATAACACATTTTGTCTATATTCAAAGAAATCAGCACATCATTTTACAAGCCTTGAGCAGTTTTGCAAGAAGAAAAGAATGCACAGTTTCTATTATGGCCCAGTTCTGACAAGCAAACATACAAGTTGTATGTTTTGAAGTTTTGTGGGTATACTTAAGCATAGTAGCATTACACTCCAAAAGCTCACAATTTACCTAAGTGACCACCATCCACCTCATTTACCATGCCGTTTCCCAAATTTTTCAAAAAGCAGTTCTGAAAGTTTTTTATGTATACCTTTCCATTTCTTGGCTCACTTTTACATTAAAGAGAAGAAGTATAAAAGTAAAAGAAGATTGGAAATTTTTAGTTTAGGTGAAGGATGGGGCATTCTAACTTTTCAAGTTTAACTTTGAAAAGATTAATTTTTAAGTTAAAATGGTGAACACTGATGAAAGTTTCTCTTTAAAGTATATCATAATGAGGGTTCAGGTATAATACATCGGGTCACCCCTAAAATAGCAGACTATGTTCAACAATAGTAGCATTTGCCTACTATTTCAGGACCAGCTTTATATTCTTGTACATAAACTCTCTTAGGTAAAAGTAATATAATTGTTTTTAAAAAATCCTACTTGCTTTTTTATAGTTGGTTAATGTATTATCTGTAAATTGTATTATTTTTTATGAATATAATATTTAGTTACCTGAGCTTTTGCTGAGCTTTTCTCATTTTAAACCCAGGTAATTGAATTACACTTTTGTCACTCCATGTAAATGGAATGCTACTATGCATTTAAGTGCCGCAAGAATGCTGGAAAATTGAATTTCTATGCTGCAGCAAGGCAAGGACAAACATAATCAAATAAATATCAATTGAAGAAAGTTGGCACTACAATTAATGGAAAAATTCCAGACATATAATGAGCTGAAATTCTTATTAAATTTGTTAATGATAGAATGCGAACTCGCTAAAATCTCTAAATTTAGACGACACGCATATCAAACTCAAAGAATAATCAGTTTAAAGACAAAAGAAGCTTAGGAAAAACCCTGATAGCTTAATTCTGATAAATCTCGACTGAAACAAATTTGTAAGCTTCCAAAAGCATATTTACTTATAAGATTTATGCTTTAATAAGTTGCTAAAAAGGATCTTCTGAAACCATAAGACAATTTGATTGACATCAGTACCTACAAGCTCTAAGCATGACAAAGAAATTAAAGTAAATTTTTAGAACTTTAGATCATCCAAATATTCTCTCAGGGTTGACTCACCTTTTTGTGCTACCATTTGAAATAACATGAACTGATTGAAATCCAAGTGCATCTGCTGAGCGAAAAATAGCTGATATGTTGCCAAAATCTGTCAATCCCTCCACTACCAGACAGATAGAATAGGTCCTGTTTGATACCACTTGTCTAATTCTCTGTTTTCGTGTTTCCACAATACAAGGATCAAGGGCATGAAGAACCTCTGAACTTGACAGTGTCAAATTTCCTGATTTAAACTTGTCCGTGTATGGGAACCAGTGGCCTTTTTTATCTTTGCTTCGTTTTAAATCCTGAGGATTTAAAACATAACATCCAGAAACAGATTCTCTAATATGTGAAGACCTCTCCATCTTCTTCACTTTATGGAGCTCATTGACATTTTCTCCAAAATTCTTATTTTTCATGTCAGAACCATCTCCAGGACCTAAATGCAGTACCTCTTCACTCTCTCTATCCATACCTTTCAGATTTCCACCAACAAGACTATCACTGGACGTAGAAGAATGTATATCCAACAATTCAGAACATACACCATAAAAACTATTGTCAATGGTACTCTGACTACCGTCTGCAGCATCCAGAGAACCATGGAATTGACAGATCTCTGCATTTGCAAAATTAAGAAAAAGAACATAATTAAAAATTAAATTAGGAAGACAATGTTACAGACTTGCATGTCCAGTTCCTTCGAAGAATGATAACATCTTATTTGAAGGGATTTCCATTTGAAATATGGATATTCAACATTAATATTTATCAAGTGCAGCATATCTTTTCTTTTCTTAAGACTTTAAATTTTCCACAAAGAAATTCAGGTTTAACTTGTATTTGCTGGAAATTAGAAGAATGTCGCATGGAATGAATTGATTCATACATTTATCTATAAAATACATTGTATTTTCTGAAAACAGATGGCAAACTCGACAAAACCCTCATGTACTCCAAAGCTTCACTGCCCATCCCAGGTACCCTTGGAAACCCCTCCATTCTAAGGCTAGAGCATAGAAAGAATGAAAAGATAAGCAGAAGAAAGCAGAAAAGGACAAAACTCTCCAAATGCCCATGCCTCCCACAGACAAACTGAGATAGGCTTCATTAGAAAAGAAGTGGAAACCTAAATATCACCAATGCATATAGAAATCTGATAAGAGGGAATAAGTCTTTTTAGAGCCTATTGAACTACATAGACCACCAACATACATCATTTACTCCACCATCTATTGGTGCAAGGCATTAAAATCTAAAGCAAGATGAAATATACAAGAGGAGTCAAACCACCTATAATATTTTTGTTTATTTTGCAATTCATTTACAAATATTCTGCTCATATGAGCACCAACATGAGACCAATACAAACTTGTTTGCTAGCATTAACATGCAACTAATACAAGATCCTTTCGTGCAAACACGCTAGAAAACTACAATGGAAGATCGAGAGTTGCAACTTTGAAAACCACCTTTCACTTGACCACACTAGAGGCCAACAACAGAAGACCAAGAGTCACAACTTAGAATTCCACATTAGATTGTCCCTTCGGGGTTTTGAACTTGGGTCTCCACAAAGAGAATCCCACGCTTTAACCAATTAAGCTCAACCCCTTGAACAACCACCTATAATAATTGCAAACAACACTTGCACTATTAATAATATAATATTGGTATAACTTCAAAATATTGTACAAAGGTTAACAAAAAGGTTGAAATTGTTGAACAGGTGGCTAAGAATGTTTTCAAACAAAATGTGTCACCTTATATGAAGGCTTATTCTATAAATAATGTCAAGAACTTACATTTATTTGAGCCTTCAATGCTAGATGAAGAAGAAAAAACATTGTTGCCTTCAATTGACAACCTATGCTTAATTCTATAGTGGAATTGGACAAGGATGTTGGTATATAGGTGAAAGAGATGGTGACAAGAAGAGGGGTTCAAGGGACATGGCAGATTGGTTTGAAACTATGTACACAGTTTTTGCGACACGGATAGCAGGAAACAGGGAGACGCATTTTCAAAACAATAGGAGATGGGAAGTCTTTTATTATGGGACAACAATTATAAAGTAGGGAAATTTACAAGATAAAGTAAATTTTATTTATTCATGTATAAGGTATTCATCATATACATTATAGAATTACAGATTAACGAACTTTCAATGTCTGATCATTTCAATTTGAGTTTTCATTAACAATGTGCATATACATAATACAACAAAATGAAAAGGCCGAAAGGCTACAAGCACAAAATGACAAAATGTAGACAATCTAAGATCTACTACTGCTATGCCCCTACCTCATCCTTGTCTAAATTAAAATCAAACTTTAAACCTAATTCACTAGCAATATCAAGGGTTGCCTCATTCAATGAATCACCCACCAATCCCTCCCATGCCTCACCAATCTATGTGGCGTCTTTGGGATCAACGTCCCATTGTAAAGTTGGAGTCTATCGATACTAAAGTCGTAAGATACTATGCATAGCCACCACCTTCTTTGCTCGTCGAGAGGTAAGCCTATTCCTCTTGATAGAAAGGATGAAGTTGTATGTGGACCAATTCCTCTTCGTCACAGAGGAACTAGCAACCTATGAGAGGTGAATGGCAAGTATCTTCAACTTTGTTGCATCCTTATCATACTATGTCCACCATCCAATAGGATCGGTTTGAGCTAATCTAGCTCTATCTACTTTCACCTCGAATTTAATAAATGTCAGACCACAAATATTAGCAAAGGCAAACCACTATATGTGAAATAAAGTTGAATCTTCATGTGAATACATCTTTTGAAGGGCCTTCATTAACCCTTCTTTCACCTCTTCATCATCAAAAGGAGGAACTCTGCCAATCTTTGTTGCATATCATTTGGACTTAGAACAAAGGTTGCCATATGAAGCAAGGTGTTCATACTATTCCAACACTATGTCACAATGGACCTAATATGTTGCTCATATAATCCCAAATTAGAATTCTTGTCATAAATTGCTTGCTTCATCTACCCAAGCATGTTGTCAAATGTCTCACAAATCTCTCCCAAGACTAAGAAAATCTACATCAGTATATCGACTAACATGTACAATAGGTTAGATGAAGGTGCAAGCATATCTACAAAATAAAACTTCAAAAAAGAATAAGATTATAAGACTCAAATGATCAAGGACGAATGCCAATACAAAAAGAAAATAGATTATCAAGTTACAAATAATAATAATTTAATAAAATCAAAATTCTCTTACCCTGAAGTGGATCACCAATCATTATCAAGGATCTTTTGTTTAACAGTTTTTCCTTCAATAGTGTTTGCGTCAACGCATCCACCCCATTCTATAGATTAATCATCATCAACTATAGAGCTTCCCACACCTCAAGCATCCTCTCTAACAAAGTGAAGTAATTGGCATATCTAGTCTCCATAAATTTGAGGAACTCCTTCCTAAAAAATGTCCTAAAAAGAGCAAGGAGTGGTGATTGCAAATGAATATCTAATCTCTCTAATTTCTATCACCACTTTCTTCACCCAATCTATCTTTCCTATGTCTTTCAATGCATTGTTCACTACATGAATACAACAAGAGGTCCAAAAGACGTACTTATAAGCACCCCCCACCATCATGTCGGCTAATTTGCACACATGTGCTAAGTCAATGACCACCTATACAACATTTGAGGCCCCAACCTCCTTTATAGCATCTCTAAAAATCTACAACTGGAAATCCACATCCTTGTGCTTCCCTAAACAATCAACAACTCTAAGAAAATAAGAGTCAGTTGCATATGTGACTATGATGTTGATGAGTGGTTGATGTCTAGTAGCAATCCACCCATCCATGACAATAGAGCACATTGTCCTCATCCAAGTTTGTCTCATGTCCTCCATCACCAAATTCATCTTAGAATATTCTTTATCAAGGAGGGTAGTACATAATTTATATTCTCCAAGGGGTGTAAATGAGGGACCAACAAAAATTGCATCTTTCAACATTTTTTTGAAATAGGAAGAAAGTGCCACATGAAATGGGATGGCACAAGCAAAAAAAATTGGCAATGGAAGACTTTGCCAATTCTTGTGATCGCATATTGAACATACTTGCAACTGTCCCCACCATGTCACTACCACTAGCCTTCCTCTTTCCTCTTGTAGAAACATTACCAATACCACTATCAACCACAACTAGCATAGTTGATTTTGTAGACTTGGTTGGCATTGGCATACCCTTAGACCTTGTCATGCCCAAAATCTATCTCTTGGACAATAACACAACCAATTTTTTTTTAAATGATAACGAACACATCTTACCATGTATAACACGATAGAGTAACCTGCATACCTAAAGATGTTGCACATGTAATGTCATTGTCAACACACCACCTGAGAGCAAGAAAAGAGAATGAGAATAGGTGTGTGAAATCTTTCTTGCACGCACTTAGATGGCGGGTGCCCTATTTGTAGAAACTGTGTTTACACATGAGGCACTTCCAAGGTTAAAAAATCCAAGGATGATCTCTTTGGTTTCACTGTATTGTAGTGGAAGGATTGCACCACCAAGCCAAAATTAAGTATCCAAATAACTACCCAAAATTGGTTTAGGGCACCATTGACCACATTAGATTTCCTTTACATAATCATGTTCAACATTTTAATCACAATACTATGCTATAGGATCGTCATTTAACCCATATTTGAATTTACTATATTTAATTGTTATTAAATCTACTTGAGGTAGATTGCCTAATTCATGAAGTTTAAACCACATCACTTGGATTGAAAATTTTAATTAACTAGCCGGTTCACTTGAGATCCTTACATAAGTCTAATATTGGTTATAAACACTACATTACTATGCTATAAGTACACAAAATATCCCATAATGAAATTGCAATGTTTACTCTTGCTAAACTACTTGGAGATTAACGGCTAGCCTTCCTCAAGGTTTAAACTAAGCCCCTAACATGTTAAATTTCACAAATCAACTAGGCTTAGCTACATTGTGGTCCATCTCTTGATGCCATTAATAGGTAGACCAATACTTTTGTTGAAACAATTTTCCCTTGACCATACTAAGATTTATTGAAGGGGGAATACATTAGCATGGAGCAAATAAACCTTAGGATCTTTAGCGATACTAGAATTACCTAGCCATAATTGTATGTCAAAACCCTTTTAAGTTTTCAATATTATTATTAACATTTAGTGTGTGTATATATATATATATACTCTATTATCAAGTCCTTCAATATTGGCCCCCGTACCCTGCCCTGTCCAGTCCTGGTTCAAGTCCGGCCAGGGTCTTGCTTGGGCCCCTAGTCGTAGCCAAGCCGTACCCACAAAGGACCCGCACTAGAGGCACTTGAAAAAGTGCAAAAAAAATTTAAAAACAAAATTTTAAACCTAAAAAGTGACTTATCTTGCCTTGGACAACCTAATCAAGCTCATTTTGCAAACTCAAAAGGGCAAAAACACCATTTTTTGCCTCCAAGTTGAAATAGTTGATTTTTGAAGGTTTTGTCTTTTTTTCGAAGGTGAGAGCTACGAAGGAGTTCAACCTATAGAAACAAGGGAGAAATAGCTACACTAAGAAGATTTAACCATTGAAGGTGAGTGAATCTTTCCTTTTTTTCAAGTTTTCAATAAATGTTTTGAAGATTTTTCAAGTTTTTTTTTCAAAAAATTTCAAGTTTTTTTTTTTGTTTTTTTAGTAAGTTTTGAATTTTTTTTTAAGAACTTTCTATGCAAAATAAGGGGTTATAATGCCTGGTTGAATCTGGGTGGGCTAATAGTCACTTCGTCCTGAGGGTCTGGTAGTGTATCGTTTCGACTATCTTCATTGGGCTCGTGATGAATGGATTGTTGGCATAACTGGTCTATAAGTGGCCATTACTCTGGGTCAATAAGCATGTTGAGGATGGCTGCATACTTTGGTGTGAAGTGCAGGTGCTCGACTGGAAACAGTGCTAGAAGGATGGCGGAAACTAGTGAGGAGCAGATCCGTTACCTATTTCCAAAGAGACAGGACAAGGAGGTGGCCGCGATCAAGAAAGTAGTGGGGGAGGATTTCTGGAGTGGTGGTCACACTCATGACGGGATGGTGCTTGAGATATTTTTCAAAAACTACGTCTAGGTGCTCGGGGAGTGACTATGAGGCGTCCGCATGGCATTGAGGTATGGATGGGATGAGACTTACCTTGCTATCTCGGCCGCCATCGACACTATACTGATAGAGCCAAAATATGGGCTCGCAGTGGGAATCCTTAGCCTCAACGAAGACAAGAAAAAACAGAAATTACAAAAGGCATGGAGGCTCTTCAGGAAAGGGGTGGAATAGAAGTATAACATTAGTGAGTTTATGAAATTCCTTGAGAACAACCCCAGTCTGATCGAAGAAAATTTAGTAGCCAGACTGGTAGATGTTTCAAAAGGGGTGGGATATCTTTATCATTGAATGTAGCCTTATGGAAGAATGTAAATTTTCCTTTTAATCAATAGAGGGAGCTACCCCCTTTGGTAGCACTTACCTAAAAAAAGGGGTTATAATGCCCATGCCCATTTTTTCTAAAAAAAATTAGTTGTTGTGTTGTTAATTTGTAATGTTTTTATTTATTTTAGGTTCATAACTTCATACAGAATGGCTGGTAGTTCTAGTTCAGTTAGAACTTAGCATAGATGTAGAGAGTCAATTGAGATATGATCCATCCTCACCTCTTTGGCGACATATGGTAATGATTCAACAAATTCCTAGTGGTGGGGGTTTTGTTTAGCATTGTAGCCAATGTGGAACTACATATAAGAGCTCGTACTTTCGAGTGAAAGCTCATTTATGCGCTATTCCTTTACAAGGAACAAAAGTTTGCCCCGAGCCAAATAAAAAAGGGTTGCCAAAACACCAAATATTGGCTTATAGTAAAGAACAAGTAGAGGCTGACATGGCAAGCAAAAAATCAAAGTTTATGGCACATCCTCTTACCAAGAGAAGCTTTCAAAGACCTCGTAGTGGCTTATCACAAGCGGCTGGCCAACATCCTTTCATGGAAATGGCACCATCTTCTGAAGGAGATAATACTTCAGCTACACGAAAAAGAGGCCCATTGGAGAAAGCCTTCAAAATTGACACAAGGGGTGTTGCAGATCAGAGCATTGCTCGTTGCATTTATGGCAATGGGCTTCCTTTCAACCTTGTTAGATCACCTTATTGGTAGGAAATGGTGACAACCATTTCTAATACAACTTTTGATTATGTTAGTCTTGGGTATGAAAAGGTGAGAACCACCTTAATGGCGAAGGAGAACTCTTCAATAGAGGTAGCCTTGAGAGTAATCAAGGATACATGGGTCAAAACAAGTGTGTCCATTTTTTATGGATGGAAAGATTGCAAAAATAGACCATTGATCAATGTTATAGCAGTGTCCCCTAAAGGGGCGATGTTTTTAAAGGCGGTTGATTGTGAGGGAAAATAAAAGATGCAAGTTTTATTGCCAATATCCTCATAAAAGCCATTGAAATGGTGGGGTCTGAAAGTGTTGTCTAAGTCATAACGGACAATGCTAAAAGTTGTAGGGAAGCTGGGTCTATAGTGGAGGCTAGATGTAGTCAATTTTTTGGACACCATGTGCAGTCCACTCACTCAATTTGATAATGCAAAAGATTGGCACACAAACTAAGTGGGTCACACAAATCTACGTGGAGGGCAAGGAGATCCAAATGTTTGTGACTAATCATCATATGTCACAAGCCATCTTCAAGATCTTCTCCAAGTTGGAGGAGTTGAAGGTAATTTAAATTTGATTTTTTAATATAATTTTTTATTTTTTAATTTTAATTTTTCAATGTTGATTTGTGACATGTATTTTTATACCATGTTAGGTTGTCAAAACTCGATTTGCATCTCACACAATCATCTTAAGATGACTTGTGAAGGTGCGAGAAGCCTTGAGTTCTATGGTCATCAATAGCTGGTGGAGTGTATGGAGGCAATCAAGCACAAAAAGAGCCCAAAAAGTAAAAGCAATGATCTTAGATGATGAGTGGTGGGCTCGTGTGGAATATGTTTTAAATTTCTCTGAGCCCATTATGAGCATGATTAGGTATGCTACTACTAATTGCCCATGTTTGGGAGAAATTTATGACGGCATGGATTCTATGGTGGAGAAAATAAGAACAATAATAGATGCCAAGGAACATGACCCAACGGAAACATTTTTCAAAATTGTGCAAAAGATTATTGTTGGCCGTTGGAAAAAGATGACCACCCCTTTACATCTCTTAGCATTTGCTTTGTCACCAAAGTATTAAAGCAAAGAGGTACTTTCATTGCTGAGGAGGGTGGCACCATACAGGGATGGGGAGGTTGCTACTGGCTATAAGGCTACATTTAGAAAGATATTTTCAGATGAAGATATCCAAAGTATTGTCTTGAGCGAGTTTGGCCAATTCATATCTTCAAAACATCATGATGTTTCCACTCTTCTAGACAAATATAGGAAAAAAGTTGACGAGTGGTGGTATCTACATGGTCAAGGCTCCAATTACTTGCAACCTCTTGCAATTAAAATACTCTCCCAAGTATGTATCTTTTTATTTATTTATTTTTTCATTTTTCATTCGATGCTATTATGCTATATATTATCGGCAAGTAAAATTAAATACTAAATGTTGTATGCATACTCAACAGGTTGCAAGTTCTTCTTCAGTTGAGCGGAATTGGAGTACATACTCCTTCATCGACTCGGTCAAGCACAATTGTTTGGGTGCAAAAAAAGTAGAGGATTTGGTCTATGTACACTCCAACCTTTGTCTCTTGTCACATAAAAAACCTAAATACGATGAGGGTGTGACAAAGAATTGGGATCTAGTCCTTGAGTGTGCTGATTTAGATGCTATAGTTGCACAACTTGCCTTAGCTTCTATAGATGACAATGACACAACTGCTGCATTTGACGCACCTAGTGGGAGTGGCAATCCAATTGATAGCGGTTCAAATGAAATTGAACCAATTGTGGACCACGACATTGATGCTTTTGATGAAGATGAATATGAAGACTACTAAATTAAATATTGATTGTAATTTGAATTTTCGATGTGTAATGACATTTTGAGATTTGAGTATTTACATTTTTGCAAATTATGAATATGATTATATGAGGTATTTAAATATTCTATTTATTGGCAATTATGTTTAATAGTTTAAACCCTAAACCCTCTTGAAACCTGTATCTGAACATGCACTTCCAGTCGCCAAGAAGTATTTGCTATAGTAAACTCTTAACCCTACGCCCAGATTGAGAGATATAATTCAATAAACTCCTTGCAAGTGGATGCCACGAAGAGAGGTAAATAGCAATAGGCTCAATACTGCAAATAACCACTGAATACTTCAAACCCCAATGCCAAAAATGTTATTCATTACTCTTCCAAATTTGTCTTCGTAGGAGACCCACAAATTTGCCTTAATTGCACAACAGAAAGACCTGAGTGATCTTCCCCTCAAACCAGCTAGGGTGGGAATAATTTCACCACCGAAACTGATCTTCCCTAGAGGGTTTCCCTCCTCCAGAGGTTGAGATGAACCAAGTTCAATCTCTCGACCCACAAGGGTTTCAATAATAGAAATAAAATAAACTAGACATGACCAAATGAGCTCTCATAACCCCCTTTTATACTTTTCCCGCCAAACTCTCTAGAAGCTTCTATTTAAAATTCACTTTTTAATTTAAACTCCCCTTTAGCTCCAAAAAGGACCTTTTTATTAAAATAATGATAATCTGACACACAAGGCCCCTGTTTTATGCATCCATGATTTAAAACATTTCATCCCAGTTCCAACGAGCTATAACACTAAGGTACCTTTTAAATATATTAAATAATATTTGGCAACCTTAGTAAAATAATTAAAATAAAGCCATTAATATACTCATTTTGTGGAAATTGTCGGAATCCATTAGAATCAGAAACAGATTGCACTGGAGTGATCCCGATGAAGAATAATGATAAACAAAGCCGACCAGGAACTTTCTATAAATAGATGCCTTCTCCAAGATTCTTGGAGAGCACACTAGAAGCCAAAAATCACCTCGGAAAGTGGCATATGATCCTCCAGACCACCCGAGCTCATTGGTGACATCCAATTACCCCTCTAATCAAGTTGACACCAACCTAGAAAGCCATCACCAATTGCAAAGCAGAAGAACACAAAAATGGGGACATTACAGTCTTGTGACAAGAGCAGTTTGGGTTTTCCCATGATCCCACCCAGGCACCCTAGGCAAACCTAGGCCACTCCTAAGCAAACCCAAGGGTTGCCCAAACAAAAAATGAAAATAAAAAAATCATTTTTTTAAACATTTATAAACAAAAATGTGGCAAATACCTAATTTCACCATTAAGTGATAAAATTGTGAAAATAGCATGCGCCATGAAGGTTTGTGTGGTTTCAAAGGCCTTAATTTTGGCTTGGTGGTGAGGGCTTTGCCCCTCAACCCTACCCTATATTGCGATAGGGAACACGCCAAGGGCATTGCACCCAAACCCCCATTAGGGGTGCTAGTGAAGCAAGCATTATGCCATGTGATCAGCAATACAAAAAAAAAAAAAAAAAATCTTTATTCTACAATTGATGGGCTATATGTCTATGCTATTGAAATGCCCTTAAATTTTTTAAAAAAAAAGTTGTCCTTTTTTATACATTTTTTGATGTTTTTTTTTAAATTCAATTTTTTCCTAAATTTTTCTTGTTTAAATCCTGATTTGAAAAAAAGAAATCTTGTTCTTTTGGTTTGCTGATTTTTTCCCTAAAATTTTTTTACTGCTATGAGATAGACAATGACCAAGATGCACTTAGCAGCAGATTGATGGTATAAATTTTGTTTAAATGTTCAGTTTTATTTAACTTATATACCTCCCTTAGCATTTTCCTCTTAGTGGAGTTTAACAACCTTAGATGGTAAGGTCTTCCATTAGAAATGGCTACATGTATTCTTCATCCCTATGACTTGTGCACTAGATCAGAAGTTGGCTAGGAGAGGAACATCTAATGTTGCCATATGGTCAGAAGATGAGCAAGAATTAATGGATGATGGACCATCATGGCACTTGGAGGGAACTAGAAACTTGGAAGACATTCCTTGCAACTTTTGGTTCGATTCTAATTTCTAACCCTATTTTATTTCAGTTTAGCCTTTTGTAGCATAGATGCACTCCTTTATGTCAGATGGATATTTCTATATTCCCATATGCTTATGTAGTCCATGTATATAATGGAGATGTAATATACACAACACACCTACAACTTATAGGTAACCATCAGCAAACTTGATGGAGGAGAGAGCTATAAAGGACTTGCTAGGAGACAAAAACTCAACAAATTTGGAAACATACCTCTTCTCATGACCTCCTCGCATTGTTAGATTATGATGGAGACCATGATTACCTTCCTATATTTTTATCTATCATATTCACATTTGTACTATTGCCCTGTACTTAGCATTGAGAGCAATTTTCTGAGGAAAACTTGTACCTTTTATGACTCATTTAGGTACATTTGTATGGACTACGTCAATTCCTTTATGGGATGCAATTGATTATACATCTTATATTCATTTTTTTAGACCTAGCTTGAAGGGCCTACAAATAATAGATCCTTTGTAGTTGAGGCTAATTGTTGAGGAGTCTCAATGCATGACATGGATGCTAGATACCTTGTCAATTCATAAGACCAGTGCTGGCAGCCTTACCACCTTTGTAAAAGAGCACCCTTTGAGATCTCACGGTTGTGTGATAGAATTAATGTTGGAGATCAACTATGTGTTTAATAAGTACTATTACACCATTTTTGACAAATGTACTATTGTTTACCTTTGTTTCTTACATATGGCAATGGTTCAAGAGGAAGAGTGTGACTAAATGATAGCTTGTAGCCTAGATTCTCTTATAAGGTGATGAATTCGATAGCATGGTTATGGGAAAATCATAAAGTGGAGTACATATTAATGTCAACTTTATAAATTGCTGGTATTGGCATGGTCTGATGGTTTATAGGTGGCATTGTTGTTCTTGCCACCAAGGTTCAAACCCCGTTGGGGTGGTATTGTTGAATGGTTGTATCCGGTTCATAGCTCCGGTCAAAAGCGTTTACCCTTTGAATTAAAAAAAAAAATGTCAACTTTATAAATTGCATGGAGGTAATATTAGAAAGGTACCTTAGAGGTGATAGATGGAACACTAAGCTTTGGAGGATTGTAGGGTGCATAACCCTTCCTGTCACATCCCTCGCATTCAGACTATATGTTGGTTATGCATTTTGAATGCAATGTTAGTTGCAAATAACTGCTTTCATGAGATTACGACATGGATAATGCAATGAACGTTCTTTTATTGTAACTGTATTGTTAACGAACTCCTTATCTTGCAAGTGAATTTATTATTCATGTGAAGTTGAATGAGATCATGAGATTTAAATTAAATGCATATTATTTAGCCGTTGAGAACGATCTAACCATAATCCTTGTCAGTGGATGCAGGATTGCCAATGCCACGAGAGAAAGGGAAACATCGTCAGGGAGAGGACATGGTTAACAATGGATCTATTTTATCATCTACCTTGAGTCGGTGTATGACAAGTATCTAAGTCGTAACTTGGTCGTAAATAATTCAATTTAATTAATCAATTACCTAGGCCAATGTATATATATATGCATCTTTTATAATTTAAAAAGAAGTATGAATTTGAATGATAAATGATATAAATAAACATTGGAAACCTTGGAGAGGACTCATGTTTTAATATTTAAATAACTTTGTAAATATTAAAGTCGGCATAAAATTGGAAGGAAACCTCTTTGGTGTCGGGGGGTCTTT
Source organism: Sequoia sempervirens (assembly GCA_007258455.2). Lineage (NCBI taxonomy): Eukaryota > Viridiplantae > Streptophyta > Pinopsida > Cupressales > Cupressaceae > Sequoia > Sequoia sempervirens. The sequence continues at coordinate 154,250 of VDFB02014391.1, read as the reverse complement.
GAGGCGGGTTTTTGGAACCTCATCTTCCAGGTGGAGAAACGCCCAAGATTGGGCAGATGAAAGGATTCTTGGAGCTGTTTGGAAATCCGACCTTCGTTTTCAATCTTTACCTTTTTCGTTATAAGGGTGTGGGAAGGGAAAAAGACGGATTCGCTTGCATTGCCGGAAGCGAAGTAGTATTGAGTTGTTTATCAAATCTCCCCACCATATTCTTAATCCTCTTCACTTTTAACAATCACAGTCTCCATGCTCGGAATCTGGGACTGGAACTGGTTTCGTCTTAGCTCTCTAATTTATTAGCGTTAACCTTGAGCCATTGCCTCGAACGTGGTTAGAGGAAGTGTTGTACGCGGCAAGGAATACAGACGCTTCAAATCCAATTCTCTCTCTTAGCGTAATTGCTATCCAAGTCGCGTCAGCTGCAACGGTGAGGAGCTAGCGGGCTCTTCAGAGAATTAACAATTATTGGAAATCGTTCTTTTCTTTCAGGCATGTAAAGCAAAACCCTATGTGTCTAAATGTTTCTCTTCACTACGTTTGTGGAAATACAAGGAAAATAAGTTCTTGAAAAAGAAATGATATTTCAAATTCTTGATCAGATAGATTTTAGCTTAGGAATCCGCTTTGGTTGTAATCCTTCCTTAAATGGAACGCAATGTTGAATCATTCTTGTTGTTAACTTGTCTCGGACCATCATTTAGCACCAGTCCTATTTATTTTATTTTGATTCTCTGGCCCGAGACAAGGCTTGACTCTGTTCGTTGTTTATAATTGTACTTGGTCAATCTGTGAGGTGCAATTACAAATCTTTTCTTATTGGTGACCTACATATTCTTTCCTTGAACCCAAATCTAGAATTGCCTTGCATTCGGGTAACTTTTGTCCACTGTTTAACACCTGGAACTGAGTAGGGTGAACATCTTGAAAATGTTAGTAAAAGTTTTCTGTCTTGAAGCTATAAACCCTTTTTAATCAATATTGACTCTTGGTCGTGATCTGAGTTCTCTTCTCTGTGAAGATTGTTGGTCTGAGAGCACACATCCTCTAACCTAATATCCAAGCATAGCGTGGGAGATGGGTATCATCTTTAGATGTTGCGCTGCTAATGGTTAGCATAATATCTCCAACCTATGTCCTGGCAATTTATATATATATCAATAGATGTATCTTGTACCACGCATTTTAAGGACAGGTCTTTCATCCTTTCTTCAAAAGCTTATACGGTATTGGACTTTGTTGTTAACTTCTGAGAAATTCCTTGAAAGGAAACCGAATTACCCTACCATCTAATTAGTAAGTAGTCCAAAACATCTTGAAGTTTTCATGAGCATTATTTCACTTTGTCTTAAATGAGTTCCCGCTATTCATAAATGCTGAATTGGTTAAGGTATACCTCTCCTCTAATCCGAGATCCTTAACTAGCTTGTAATTGGTTAAGAACTGGAAGGACATTATATTGAATCAGCTAAATTTTGTCTCTCTCTATACACATGACTTAACCAGGAGGTTAACCATAAAATTAAGAAAAGATTGAGAACCAAATCTGGACTGAGGACAGTCTTAAACGAATTCAGATAAGTAATCTTTCCACTCTGTTTTGGGAATCAGAGTTGGCACGGGCCTCTCTCATACAGAGTTTGATAAATCTGGAGAATTCCTTACGGGTGCCAAGACTTTGACTACTTCACTTGTCATGTTTCTGGCTAACAGATCATTTATTTTCATTTGCAAAAGTTAACTAGACCTTGTAGTATAAACTTGGGTCCAAAATACAAAGTTGAATAAAGACCACTTAATGGAATACGTCGTTGGTCATAGGTGCTCAATGAAACATTCTTTGTTTAGAGAAGGTAGTTAATCTTAAGAGAAAGTGAAAGACGTTGAGCTGAATCTCTCTCTTCATGAATAGATGCATAATGGTATCAGCTTAACCCTAATCTAAGAAATGTACAATAACCGAATCAGTTGATGCAAAATTATTAACTTGTTCTAAGAATTATCATGTCGAGTAAGGGTGAGAGAGCTGACGGCACAGGAGTGCCAGAAATATCGGCACAGGAGTGCCAGAGATAACGGCACAAGAGTGCCAGCAATATAAAAATCCTTGGCCAAGGTACGATGCTAGATTCAGCATCTGTCAGCTATCAAGTACCAGATATACCACTGATCAGAGAGGCCTTCTAGTTGGGAGGTACCCTTAGTTAGGTCGATCAGGAGGTATAGGTCCTTGACACCAGGCTCAGAGGCATGATGATAATGTGATCCATGTTGATTATCCTCGTGAAGGGCGGGTTCTTCAGTTGAAGAAACTCGGGGAGACCAGTAGGTCTTGGTTGGGTGGTAAAGCCCTTGATGATATTTCTCTTTTCTCAAGTGTTGATGATCAGCATTTCAGTTTAATGATGTCTACATAAGGGGTTACCTACCTCCGCTAATTCAGGTACAATATATGTTCATTTGGGTACTTTATATGCTACATTTACTATTATGTAATCAATGTATTGCTCAAGTAGTTTTGAATGGAAAAGATTGGCAGCTGATTTCGTTACTTGTTATGAATGGAAGTTAGTTAATGATGCCTAGCAGTTATTCTTCAGTTAGTTATTTTATGCTTGATTAAACCCTAGTATGACAGTTATTCCTTCAGTTGAGAACGATTTGGAAAACCTAGTTTGGAAAATAAGTTAGTTGAACTTCAACTGAAAGTTAGTTGATAGTTGAATTTTCAAACTATAGACCTGATAGGTTGTTACATATGGTATCAGAGCTACCAGGTTCGACACTGAACCTCGGGGCTCATCATGCAGCTCGGAAAATTGAAATCGACCTTGCGAACCTTGTAAACCTTTGCTTTGAATCTATCACAGTGAGTGGTAGTTATCTTGCATTAAAAATCTAACACAGGAAGTGATAGCTATTGTTGAAACTTTTTTGTATTGGATCTATCACAGGAAGTGATAGTTACTGTAAACAATTACGTGATTGAGTCTATCACAGGAAGTGATAGTCAATCCTATAAACAAATCTTGTACTGAGCCTATCACAGCGAGTGATAGCCTTTTTGTAACCATTGGAATTGAATCTGTCTCAGGAAGAGATAATAATTTTTGTAAACAATTTTTCTTGTAACCGTTAAATGCTCTTAGAAATAATTTGAGTTATCAAGTAATTATGAAATTATTCTAAGTTAAGGCAAGGTATGCCTAGGGTACCAAGATTGTGATCAAAACTTAAATAATAGCTTAATTTGAACTTATGGGCTAAAGGATTGGAAGATCCAGAAGCAATCAACCAGGTGCAGGGGCATCTGAGCATCAGAAATCCTTGAAATTATATCAAGATAAGATGAAATCTGGTCTAACTTCTAGATGGTTCGGAAAGAGCCAAGTGGAATTAAAGGATCAAGATGAAAAGAAAAGCAATAGTCAAGGATAACATGTTGGTACATGAGAGATAACTTGAGAAAAGGGGAAGCAGATTAGTGTTTTATCTTTTAATTCCTTTGTGGAGTTTAGAAGAATGAGTCAGTAACTGAATGGATGTTTAATTACTTTATGGAAGAGGAGTTACCTCATATTGATAATATTGTAAGATCACAAATTAAGTTGTTTGAGGATATCACTTTTGGTTCTTCATCAGACCGATGAATCAAGAGTTGTAGGATTTGTTTTGTTATGACAGGAAGTTGTTGTCATGAGCAGCATGAAATGCTGATATAATATGACAAGATGATGGATAACTTAAGGTGACAAGTTTGTTAGCGACATGCATGGTCTGCAATGTTACTGGAATGACAAATACTTGTTAGAAGAATATTGACTATATGACAAACAGAGCTCTCACTATGCTCCTTAATGAATTACGTATGAACCTTTTGATCAGGTCTCAAAACATATTTACATGACAATCATCAAGAAAGAACTTTGATTTTTATGGTACCTTAGGGAGTAATGGGTATAAATGGTTTGCCATTAATAATCAAGAATTTCAGATGAAATTGGTTCATCCTCTTAGCAGTGATTGTGGTTAGGCTAGCGGCTGTAAATTCCATGGTGCATATATATTCATACAAATTTTGGACAAGCATCACCGGTAGAACTCTTGGACAGATTTCTATGTTTGGCACTACAGAGACATTCCCTTATGAACAGAGGTAATGAAGACAACAACAACATGATTAAGGTGATGGTGAGTATCTGCTAGATAATCTCCTGAAGGGACCAAGTAAAATGGTAAAAGTTTATTGTTCGAAACCCTCATTGACCTCTCATCACATAGGCTATTGTTCAAAATTTCGTTCATGAATGGTACAATGATGATGGAGCAGTTAAGCAGACAACTCGTGTGAATGCGTACATTCGCAAAACATTTTTGCTTGATATACCAAAGACTATGCATGACTCTGAAAAAAAAATGTAGTTCAGACATGCTTAGTTATTATTATCTACTTGAGAAGAAATAGAAGAATAGTGTTGTGAATCAATAAGAATGAGAGTGTTGCAGTTCAATACATGAAGCAAGCTTGAATTTCGGATCCTCTTGGTAACTCCTGTCAAAGGCATAAAGAATTCTGATGTCTTTAACCATAACAGTGGAAAGGTGAAGATACTAGTTATTTTCATGATATTATGGTCAAATGACCGTGAACTATAAGAATTGCTATCATCAAGGTACTATGATAAAGCTGTTTATTTAGTAAAAAAAAAAAAAAAAGAACTTTGTAGAGCGAAGCGAAGAAAAGAAGTTTGTGTTTCTATTATAATCTTTGTATGTTGCGAATGCACAATCCTATGAAGTCATCTAAGCGATGAACGAAGGATACTCCAAGAAATAGGAACAGATGTGTTATAATCATTTTATTGCAAAAAAATTTAGAGCATGATGGAAGTCTTGAAGGGCTAAAGTGTTGATACATTGTAGCATAATCTCTGACCTAGTGTAATTTTTGGAGAGACTGACTATAGTACAAGAATCTAATTCCTTGTTAAAGACTTAGTCAAGTTGCGCGGTGTATGATAAGTGTTCCCTAGATTTTGACACTTCTTTGAATTTAAAAATAAAATAAAATTTCCTTTTAATATTGGCAAGGAATGCCATTACTTTATTTATTAAACTAGGAAACAGTCTAGTCACTGAATTTTGAAGATTATTAATGGCCATTGGTCAAAACATGATTTAATGATGAAAATGAGCTTATTCTTTGGACTTATTGTTGAAATCAAAACTGTTTATATTTTGGTATTGAGATAAATTATTGTGCATGAACCTTTTTGATTGTTCACTATTTGATGAAATGTTCACCTCTATCATGTCTGGGATGGGCCTCTGATGGATCCTACGAGGAAGTAAATTGGAGGAAAATACACCTAATATGTTCTTAACTTTACAAAGGAGGAAACTTTGTGATAGGATATGTGGGCGGACATGTAGTTCAGTAAGCCCAGGTGAATAGTCTCTCCAAGCCGAGCAGGATGGTGAACTTATACTTCAGACGCTTAGCTAACCAGAGTTGTTGTACTCAGTAGGAGGGTATCATTAGTAGTGCGACAGAGTTGGTTAAGTGAGAGTATACACCAAAGCTCAGATGGCAACTGAGGGGAATTTCTTCTTTTCAGTGGCATGTCGAGTCCTGGAGGACAATTAAACTAGAAAGAAATTCTGATATTTTGTAAGTGCTTAATAGTTTATTTTAAGGATGCATTAGATAAATGAAACTGGTGCTTGATGAAAATCTTTCAGCTAGAGAAGTGAAGGTTGATGTTAACCTCTGGTAAAATTCTCTTGGTCAATCTGTGATAAAAATAATTGATTGTTGTACTTAGGAAGAGTATTCCGCTTAAAGGTGTTGTTGTAACCACTTTTATAATTTTGCTACCCAGACGGTTCATTAGACAGAAAAGATGTCGAATTCTTGTAAGCTGGGAAAGCTAGAAGGCAGGATTATCAATAGTCCTAAAATGCTATCTGAAATAGAAAACAAATCAAACTAATCATAAAAGATTGGTGAAAGCTATTAAAGCTAAGTAAATGTTTCCTAGGAGGATTATGTAGAAATCCTTCAAAAATTTCCTTATCTTTCGTTGAACAAACGAGAACACTATCTTTATTTTATGGCTATGTTTAAATTTAGAATAAACAATCATCGAGGACGATGATTCTTAAGGGGAGAAGTATGTCACATCCCTCGCATTCAGACTATATGTTGGTTATGCATTTTGAATGCAATGTTAGTTGCAAATAACTGCTTTCATGAGATTACGACATGGATAATTCAATGAACGTTCTTTTATTGTAACTGTATTGTTAACGAACTCCTTATCTTGCAAGTGAATTTATTATTCATGTGAAGTTGAATGAGATCATGAGATTTAAATTAAATGCATAATATTTAGCCGTTGAGAACGATCTAACCATAATCCTTGTCAGTGGATGCAGGATTGCCAATGCCACGAGAGAAAGGGAAACATCGTCAGGGAGAGGACATGGTTAACAATGGATCTATTTTATCATCTACCTTGAGTCGGTGTATGACAAGTATCTAAGTCGTAACTTGGTCGTAAATAATTCAATTTAATTAATCAATTACCTAGGCCAATGTATATATATATGCATCTTTTATAATTTAAAAAGAAGTATGAATTTGAATGATAAATGATATAAATAAACATTGGAAACCTTGGAGAGGACTCATGTTTTAATATTTAAATAACTTTGTAAATATTAAAGTCGGCATAAAATTGGAAGGAAACCTCTTTGGTGTCGGGGGGTCTTTGAGGCGGGTTTTTGGAACCTCATCTTCCAGGTGGAGAAACGCCCAAGATTGGGCAGATGAAAGGATTCTTGGAGCTGTTTGGAAATCCGACCTTCGTTTTCAATCTTTACCTTTTCGTTATAAGGGTGTGGGAAGGGAAAAAGACGGATTCGCTTGCATTGCCGGAAGCGAAGTAGTATTGAGTTGTTTATCAAATCTCCCCACCATATTCTTAATCCTCTTCACTTTTAACAATCACAGTCTCCATGCTCGGAATCTGGGACTGGAACTGGTTTCGTCTTAGCTCACTAATTTATTAGCGTTAACCTTGAGCCATTGCCTCGAACGTGGTTAGAGGAAGTGTTGTACGCGGCAAGGAATACAGACGCTTCAAATCCAATTCTCTCTCTTAGCGTAATTGCTATCCAAGTCGCGTCAGCTGCAACGGTGAGGAGCTAGCGGGCTCTTCAGAGAATTAACAATTATTGGAAATCGTTCTTTTCTTTCAGGCATGTAAAGCAAAACCCTATGTGTCTAAATGTTTCTCTTCACTACGTTTGTGGAAATATAAGCAAAATAAGTTCTTGAAAAAGAAATGATATTTCAAATTCTTGATCAGATAGATTTTAGCTTAGGAATCCGCTTTGGTTGTAATCCTTCCTTAAATGGAACGCAATGTTGAATCATTCTTGTTGTTAACTTGTCTCGGACCATCATTTAGCACCAGTCCTATTTATTTTATTTTGATTCTCTAGCCCGAGACAAGGCTTGACTCTGTTCGTTGTTTATAATTGTACTTGGTCAATCTATGAGGTGCAATTACAAATCTTTTCTTATTGGTGACCTACATATTCTTTCCTTGAACCCAAATCTAGAATTGCCTTGCATTCGGGTAACTTTTGTCCACTGTTTAACACCTGGAACTGAGTAGGGTGAACATCTTGAAAATGTTAGTAAAAGTTTTCTGTCTTGAAGCTGTAAACCCTTTTTAATCAATATTGACTCTTGGTCGTGATCTGAGTTCTCTTCTCTGTGAAGATTGTTGGTCTGAGAGCACACATCCTCTAACCTAATATCCAAGCATAGTGTGGGAGATGGGTATCATCTTTAGATGTTGCGCTGCTAATGGTTAGCATAATATCTCCAACCTATGTCCTGGCAATTTATATATATATCAATAGATGTATCTTGTACCACGCATTTTAAGGACAGGTCTTTCATCCTTTCTTCAAAAGCTTATACGGTATTGGACTTTGTTGTTAACTTCTGAGAAATTCCTTGAAAGGAAACCGAATTACCCTACCATCTAATTAGTAAGTAGTCCAAAACATCTTGAAGTTTTCATGAGCATTATTTCACTTTGTCTTAAATGAGTTACCGCTATTCATAAATGTTGAATTGGTTAAGGTATACCTCTCCTCTAATCCGAGATCCTTAACTAGCTTGTAATTGGTTAAGAACTGGAAGGACATTATATTGAATCAGCTAAATTTTGTCTCTCTCTATACACATGACTTAACCGGGAGGTTAACCATAAAATTAAGAAAAGATTGAGAACCAAATCTGGACTGAGGACAGTCTTAAACGAATTCAGATAAGTAATCTTTCCACTCTGTTTTGGGAATCAGAGTTGGCACGGGCCTCTCTCATACAGAGTTTGATAAATCTGGAGAATTCCTTACGGGTGCCAAGACTTTGACTACTTCACTTGTCATGTTTCTGGCTAACAGATCATTTATTTTCATTTGCAAAAGTTAACTAGACCTTGTAGTATAAACTTGGGTCCAAAATACAAAGTTGAATAAAGACCACTTAATGGAATACGTCGTTGGTCATAGGTGCTCAATGAAACATTCTTTGTTTAGAGAAGGTAGTTAATCTTAAGAGAAAGTGAAAGACGTTGAGCTGAATCTCTCTCTTCATGAATAGATGCATAATGGTATCAGCTTAACCCTAATCTAAGAAATGTACAATAACCGAATCAGTTGATGCAAAATTATTAACTTGTTCTAAGAATTATCATGTCGAGTAAGGGTGAGAGAGCTGACGGCACAGGAGTGCCAGAGATAACGGCACAAGAGTGCCAGCAATATAAAAATCCTTGGCCAAGGTACGATGCTAGATTCAGCATCTGTCAGCTATCAAGTACCAGATATACCACTGATCAGAGAGGCCTTCTAGTTGGGAGGTACCCTTAGTTAGGTCGATCAGGAGGTATAGGTCCTTGACACCAGGCTCAGAGGCATGATGATAATGCGATCCATGTTGATTACCCTCGTGAAGGGCGGGTTCTTCAGTTGAAGAAACTCGGGAGACCAGTAGGTCTTGGTTGGGTGGTAAAGCCCTTGATGATATTTCTCTTTTCTCAAGTGTTGATGATCAGCATTTCAGTTTAATGATGTCTACATAAGGGGTTACCTACCTCCGCGAATTCAGGTACAATATATGTTCATTTGGGTACTTTATATGCTACATTTACTGTTATGTAATCAATGTATTGCTCAAGTAGTTTTGAATGGAAAAGATTGGCAGCTGATTTCGTTACTTGTTATGAATGGAAGTTAGTTAATGATGCCTAGCAGTTATTCTTCAGTTAGTTATTTTATGCTTGATTAAACCCTAGTATGACAGTTATTCATTCAGTTGAGAACGATTTGGAAAACCTAGTTTGGAAAATAAGTTAGTTGAACTTCAACTAAAAGTTAGTTGATAGTTGAATTTTCAAACTATAGACCTGATAGGTTGTTACACTTCCATTGTCAAATGTGTGTTTAGTAATCATCCTAGTAGTAGCAATCCTAGACTGATGTTTAGCATAATTACGGTAGAAGATTTGGACTTCTTGTTTAGAATTTTATCGATTCCTAATCAAATAAAATATCAAGCTTTCTCTTTATGCGTCCAAGTTATATTTCCTAGAGATCATGTAACGAAAATTCATCCATAAAGGGCTTTTGTTTCCAAGCTAGTCATTACTTTTTTATTGTGTGAGCTATGAATTGATTTGGTGTTGAATGTGGATTTTGTATTGCTCTATTTATGAAGTTGGATGCTGAATTTAAATTTCATTGAATCAATTTGCCTTATTCTGAATCATCTTGGATTATCATGCCACTAATACATCTCTACTTACAAATCTTGATGAAATTAAAGCATAGCATATTTGAGCTTTAATGGCCTCAACATTAGCATTTGCTCCATAACCAAAGGCATCTTTCTAATCCTATTCTATATGGCACTGCATAAAAATTAGTGTGCATCTAATTTTTCGTCAATGTTATATTTTTTCAAATCTTCTTTTACCATACTAGCTAGTCTTTCCAACCTTAGTTATTGTGGGTTGATTTGATCATTTGTCAAATTCTAAGCCAATCATAGAGTTTTATTTAGAGATAATTCATCACAAAAAGGGGATAAGTACTATTAAGATTATAGTCTTCAGCTAACAAATTTGAGTTAGTTCCACTCGCTGCTCCCTGCTGCCTTAGTTAAATCCAATTGATTTTGTCTTCTGCAATTTTCGAAGCAAAGTTTCAGGGCTTTTGTTAAGTTCTCTTTGCTTCTAACATTTCACATTGATAAGTCATTTGCAGATAATCCATTTTCACTACACAAACACTGAAGTGAGAACAAAAACCTGGACATATTGTTCATGCATTTAGACTGCAAATTCGTAGATCTTTTTGTTCCTTTGTATACTTGCTTATTTCAAATGTCTGTTTTAAGATAATAGATACCTCCCATTACATTGCATTGCATGATAGTATTGTATGGTGAACCAAAACTGCCTTCTAAGTCTATGCTGTAATGTCCCTCTCCTGATTTGCCCTAGAATTTGCCTACTGATCACAAATTGCAGCAAATTGGGGTTAGGAGTTTTTCTTACCGAATAAATATCTCTTTAATGATGCAATCCTGGGTTTGAATCCTGCAATCACCACATGAACAATATATGCAAAATATATATATATACTTACTTATTAGAGTTAGGCAATTACATTACATCCATATATTATCAATAATACAAGCATATTAGGATTTTGGAGAAGGGACATAATGGGTCCACCTGAAGCCATTTCTACACCAAGCCTAAGAGGGTGTCTACCACAGCCCTCTCCCTTGGCAGCTTGTATCTGCTTTCCCCATCAATGTCTCAACCCCTTAAAGACACTTGCCATCTTGTGGAATTGGGCAGGGACCGTAAGTGGGTTACTTGGCTCTCTACGTAAGTGCCCTCTCGTCCTAGGAGCCATTACAGTCAACTCTAGAATGGCCTACCTACTTAGCCTTGTTTACCCCTTTTTCTTACACCCTAGGCCCTTCCTACAAGGTGGGTTTCAGACAGTCAAGCATATCTCCTATTCTTTCATAAGAAATTATGCATTAAGCATTCTTTATTATCTATAAGCAATATGTATACATATGTAAAGCATTGATTGGTAAAATATACCCCTGAATATATATATATTTGATAATAATAATCTGCTAGGATGGACTGCGCGGGTTGTTCCTTGTGATTGTTGGTATGTATCTTCCTTGTCTTCAATCCCTAATCAATATTCATACTAAAGAATCATAGTTACTTCTAAGGCTCAATAATTGCTGCAAGCATCATCATTGCCTAATCGTATAATTTATATATATATATATATATACCTTACTATACGTATATGAATTTATACTCGACTTACTTCCCTTATCATTGATTATTATTCGCCTTCATATATCTCTTATTTAAGTATCTTCTTCTTCCACATGCCTCTTGATATCGGCTTTACTATTCTATTCGGAGCTCTTTTTTATATTTCCGCTATTGTAAATATAGTTTCCTATTCTCCTTCGTTTCCCCCCTCTATCTTCCACGTTAGCTTCTATTAATACCCTTAAGAGGGTGCCATTAGTCCTTTCAAGGGAGATGACTATATAGAGAAAGACGTCAAAGGGAGGCATCCCTTCATTCCTTCTCACCGATTTGTTTAGATTACCTTGTGTTGGCTGTAATCATTATGAGGGAGGTCGACCTCTATGAATATTTGCTTGCACTAAACTCTTGATTGATGACCTTTCATTTTGAGCGATTAGTTAATCTTCTTTGAAGGCAGTCAGTCAGCATTTGTAAGAAGATTTGAGTGCTGCCGTGTAGGGCCTAGGTCGGCCAACATAGCAACTTTGTTGCTTATATTTAAATTTAGAATTTGTTTCATTTCAGGGGCATGACAGTCCGCCCTGCCCAAGATTGCTTGTCCTCAAGCAATCACAAGCTAAAAAACTCTTGAAATTACCAAGACCCCAATTCAACCTTATAGATTTGTATTGCTCCATGTAATGTAATCGGTTTTTGTTGTGTTACGTTGATATAATTGGGATATGTTTGACTTTTATACTACCATGAAGTAGTGGTTAGTATACTTGTCTCAACTTAACTACTAATAGGGTTAACACCATCCTCTAAAGTACGAGAAAAACTTGTTGTCCGATATCCCTCTAATTCATGTGCTCTCATACACCAAACTCAACAAGACCAAGAGATGGAAATTGGCAAGAGTTGTTACTTAAGACAAGTTTTCTCTCATTTCATCAACATAGGGATTCTAGGCAATGATACAGTTTCTTTATTACCCCTTGTTAAAATCAAAAATCATGATGGATTATGGGAATGTTGTGACTATCAAGATCTTATTCCTTGGTGCAAGGTCAATTTTTATTTGAGTAGGGGATCTAGGTGTCTTCTACAATAGATTGTATTCCTTCTAAGCAGTCCGGCTTGATTTCACATAAAGATTTAAACCAAGTGAGTTCATCTTTCAATCATACATTCTCTTATCTTTGACTCGTATGTTATAAACTTCTAAGTACATATTTTCTAGTACAACATTATTGGATTGATCAAGTCCAATAAAATGAAAGATGTACAATTTCTTCCTTCACAACAATGATAAGAGGACTCAAATTTATAGGTCGATACGAATATCAAGTCTTGTCTAATCTTCTAAACCGATTGGGAGTTATTGCTCTTCTTTGAAATATTCCTATGTTTAGTACTAAATCTATTTTCATATCTTGGGAGAGTATTGTTTTATTTTACTTGATTCATTTAAACAATATTAATTTAGCCCAAAGTTTAAAAAGGTGAGAATGATCCTGGGATTTGTGGGTTATGGACCCATAATGTAACTTAACATTTTGTTGTACCTTGATTTGTATGAAATTTATCATAGGTACCTGATATTGATGTCCTTGACCTTTAATTCATGGATATAGAGCAAGGAAAATGATCTAAGAGACAAAGAGCCTAGGATGAAATTATCTCAAATGTTTTTGAGTTATCCTCATTACCTTTTGCTTGAAAATATTGTGTTTGGCATAGATGATTGTTCAGATGTTTATTTATTGTTAGTGTGTAAATTTGGTTAATGAAGAGGCTTGAGCCTTTTAAGAGATCTCAAGGGCTATGATTGTTGGGGGATATGCATAGGTGAATTTCCAGAGACCTTAGATTTTTCAAGCAACCCTTGCCAGTTTTCTGCATGTTTAAACTTTAAAATGAGGATTAGAAGCATGATACAAATCTATGGTCTTATGGTGATGTTTAATGTTGGTCTTCTTTCCCCTCCACCCAAAGTGTAGAGCAAGGAACATTATGGTGATGCATTTTAAGTGATATTATTTAGTCAAATAATTCTCTTTTCCCTAGTTGCAATAGAAACCAAAGCTAGAATAGCTATGTTATTTCTACAGGTATGAATATATCCTATGGTAATACCTTATGGTGTTAGGAATACATTTACTGGATCCTAATTGTTTATGTGAAAAGTTGCACCTTAACACCGTTTATGATTTTGACTATTCAATATTATAAAAAGCTTGACATAGTGACAAATCATGTGCAATCGTGTTTTGTACTTAGTTAGGTTTCAATACTTGTTTCAGTCTTGATTTTGGGCTTACTTACCTTTCTTCAGTATATGTTGGTGGTGGGGTGAATCCATTGGATAGATTTATACCACCTTTCACTATAAATGAGTCATCACCCTTCATTATGAAGGAGTCATAGTCTTTCACATTTGAAGGGTCACAACCTTTTCACCTTTGAAGAGTCGCAACCTTTCATTTGAAGAGTCACAACCTTTTTCACATTAGGAATCACAACTTTCCTCACATCATCACTATTCGTGAGACCCTAAATTAATTTATTTGCAAAATTGCTTAAGAATTCTTCAATGATGTTATCGATGTCTTTCTCAATGAAATGCTCTCCCTTTTATATCACAAGTTTGAGGGAGTCACATCTTTCACTTCGATGGTTACAGTTCTTCACTATTGCATTTGGATACTAATAATAATTCAATTTTAGATAAGTTAATTTGTTAGCGTTTCTCAACCCAAGAAGCATTTTGACAAACAGCATCTTTAACATTTTCATAATTTTAAGCATAATGTAATCATACACACACACAAAGTAATCTTGTTGAAGACACACCTGGCAAACATATAGATGCACGTGATACACAAAGTATAAATACACATAAGGCACGAAGCAAACGCATGGATATACTTAATATATGTAGCATGCACGTGAAAAACCCATTAATACATATAAGATATGAAGCATGAAGCATACACATGAATACACATCATACATGAAGTATATGCATGAAGCATAAAGCATACACGTAATACATGGAGTATACACAAGAAGCATGAAGCACACACATGAATACACGTAATACATGAAGTATACACAGGAAGCATGAAGTATACACGTAATACATGAAGTACACGCATGAATACACTAAAGTCATGAAGTATACACATGAGTACATGTAAGTCACAAACTATTCACATGAATACATGCAAGTTGCAAAGTATACACTTGAATACACATAAGTCACAAAGTATACTCATGGATACACGCAAGTCACAAAGTATACACATAAATACATATACGTCATGAAGCATACGCATGAGTACACAAGTTAGTTTGTCTACAGGCTGGTAGGATTAAGGCTCTGATACCAATTGTAATGTCGCTCTCCTGATTTACCCTAGAATTTGTCTATTGATCACAAATTGCAGCAAATTGGGGTTAGGAGTTTGTCTTACCAAATAAATATCTCTTTAATGATACAATCCTAGGTTTGAATCCTATAATCACCACATGAACAATATATGCAAAATATATATATATATGCTTACTTATTAGAGTTAGGCAATTACATCACATCCATAGATTATCAATAATGAAAGCATATTAGGATTTTGGGAGAAGGGACATGATGGGTTCGCCCGAAGCCATTTCTAAACCAAGCCCAGGAGGGTGTCTACCACAGCCCTCTCCCTTGGTAGCTTGTATTTGCTTTCCCCATCAATGTTTCAAACACTCAACCCCTTAAAGACACTTGCACACTTGTTTCAGCCATCTTGTGGAATTGGGCGGGGTTTGTAAGTGGATTACTTGGCTCTCTGCGTAAGTACCCTCTAGTCCTAGGAGCCATTACGGTCAATTCTAGAACGGCCTACTTACTTAGCCTTGTTTACCCCTTTTGCTTACAGCCCAAGCCCTTCCTACAAGGTGGGTTTCAGATAGTCAAGCATATCTCCTATTCTATCATAAGAAATTATACATTAAGCATTCTTCATTATCTATAAGCAATATGTATACATATATAAAACATTGATTGGCAGAATATACCCCTGAATATATATATTTGATAATAATAATTTGTTGGGATGCACTAGAAGGGTTGTTCCTTGTGATTGCTGGTATGTATCTTCCTTGTCTTCAATCCTTAATCGATATTCATGTTAAAGAATCATATTTACTTCTAAGGCTCAATAACTGTTGCAAGCATCATTATTGCCTAATCGTAAAATATGTATCTATATATATATATGTATACCTTACTATACATATATGAATTTATACTAAACTTACTTCCCTTATCATTGATTATTATTCGCCTTCATATATCTCTTATTTAAGTATCTTCTTCTTCCACGTGCCTCTTGATATCGGCTCTGCTATTCTATTCGGAGCTCCTTTTTATATTTCCGCTGCTGTAAATATAGTTTCCTATTCTCCTTCATTCCACCCTCTATCGTGCACGTTAGCTTCTATTTGTTAGTGTTAAGATCATAAATGACATAAGCAGAAATACACAACACAATAGACAATTAACACAGCAGTTTACCCTGGGAAAACCCTCCTACTCGAGGGAGAAAAACCCAGCAAAAATATATCTCATATATATATTAGATAGAAGTGCAGAATGTTGCATACAGAGTCTAGCCTTACACAAGGCTAACTAAATACAATGAATAGTAGCATCACTCCTTGATGCAAAAATACAAGTGAAACTGATCTGCTGCTAAGTGCAAACTCCTTCTTGAAAGAATGCCAATTGAATAAGAGAATGACTCAATGATTTGATTGAATGGACTCCACCTTGTATATATTCAAAACAAGGTGACTCTTCACTTAGGTCAGCCTCCTTTTAAGAAATAATATAATTTGTGATTAAGGCAGACTTGCCTTATTAATTATTTATTATTTAAATTTCGAGAGAAAGATATCTCCCACCACTATAACATCAACACTCCCTCTTAGCTAGGGAGGTATCTTTCCAGATATCCACGTCATGGAGTCTCTCAACATGACGCCCACAATGGCTACACCCATTTGTGGAAAGCTCAAAGGTTCATCACGGAGTCCCTCAACGTGATGTCGTCATGGAGTCTCTCAACATGACGTCCACCATGGCTACTCCCATGTGTGGAAAGAAACACACGTACAAGTGCCCATCATGGAGTCTCTCAACGTGATGTTGTCATGGAGTCTCTCAGCATGACGTCCACCATGGCTACTCCCATGTGTGGAAAAACACAAGTACAAAGAGTTCATCATGGAATCCATCAACGTGATGTCGTCATGGAGTCTCTCAACATGATGTCTCGTCTTAGTCTTAGAGATGAACAAGGGCTCGCACCTCAGATTTCTCCATCTCAGAGAAATATACACTACAAGGGCTTTCACCTCATACTTCACTGTCACAGAGAAATATACACTACAAGGGCTTTCACCTCATACTTCTCCGTCACAGAGAAATATACACTACAAGGGCTTTCACCTCATACTTCTCTGTCACAGAGAAATATACACTACAAGGGATTTCACCTCATACTTCTCCATCACAGAGAAATATACATTACAACAGATCTTCATGATGATGTGACTCCCTCTGAAGCTCCAAGTACTTGCATCAACCTCCTGACCTCCTTGTCCAAGGTTGCCTCTAATGGTTTGTCAAACTCCCTCTAAATGTTATTTCCTCCTCTTCGAAGAAACTGATCGCAATCTGTATATGTTCTTCCTCTTTGAGAGATGTCTCCAATGAAGTTTATCTCTTCAACCTACATGAATTGCTCACAGGATGCCTCAAGCTCTTCCTCCCTTGAATTCCTTAGGCAGTCTCTCATCATCCTTTTGCTCCTCGATCCGTCCTAGAAGCATTATAGAGAGATTACTAATATTTCATAGAACTAAACTATCCCGAAGAGAAATACCAATGCTAGAAGCATACATGATTCACTATTCCAATGTTATTGCATGAATTAATAACTAGATAAAATTCATGAACATTATTCAAGCACGAAATACTTATCTCTTTATTGATTAATCTTCCTCACAATCCACCAATTGTTCTTTCCTGATCTTTGCACTTAAAGATTCAGATCTACTGCAACAGAATAATTCAAAGTTGTCTGCAACTTCAAAAAAAAAACGTCTTCATGCAGCAAATACATGGACACAAGACCTCCAAATATGCCCAAATTTGTTCTTCACTGTTGTCTTCAGAAATCTGATATCAAGGATGGCAACATGTTAAGATACAACATACACCACTCCATCACACAGGATGCTCAAAGATCAAGGATAGACTTCATTAACTCCTCGTTCCAGAAGTCTCAAGGTTGTGACCCAGTATGATTTCAGACATTAATCACTTGCACAGAAAATAATATTTATTACAGTCCTTTAACTCACAAGGCAGACTATGCCAATACAGAACATAAACACCAACGTACAGGAAAATAAGTTCTTTGTATAAGCAAACCGGACAATAGCATACCCTCACCAATGAGCACACATATGGCAATCGCTCAGAATCACACCAATCCTCCAATGAATCTCTGAACCGAAGGTTTCAAGTGATATAACTATTTCCAAAAATGGCCCCGTATCATCTCCTCATAGCCCATCAATGCTCATACAGAAACTTCACTTCAAGAACTACTCTACCCGATATCATAACAAGCGATGCCAACAATAAATATTCCTGCTATGTGTTATGCGCGATACTAGTATGGGTGTTCCCGTCCAACTGAAAGCAGAACAATCTGTGATTGAAAATAATGATCCCACTTTGGCTATGCATAAAATATCACAAATGGCACCTATCTCTAGGATATCGATGACAATATTAAGAACAAGGTCCGATAATAAGGCCACATCTCCGATTCATCTCCAGACGATATTGTGCAATTAATAAGTACTTGCATCAAGAGCAAATACTTCCCGTCACTTATTCTTCCCGTCTTTGCTAGCTTGGAAGACTCGTTGTCTCATATGGCTTCGATTATTTTTCATAACTCCTATATTCCGCCATATAAAGATAACACAAATGCTGGCTAATCGACATATAACAAATGTTTATAGTAAATTCCGCCAATGCTCATTGAATTAATTCATGAAAAGAAGGTACTTGAAGTTTCATTCGCTAGATACAATCCCGCCGCATGTTCAACTTTCGTTTCCTTCAGAGGTCCTAATTTCGTTCCAAATGGTGCCGCTAGTACTCAGTACCCGAAGGTGGAGAAAGGCTCTGATTGGTGAGTGGCGAGAGCCGGAGGCTACGCAGCCACAAGCAAATCGGGAGTCACTCCAAATGATAGTCGCTATACTCAGATATGTGTGTCCTTCACGATTCCTGATGATGTATAGTGTCCGCAGCCCTAGGAGTCGATTGTGTATTTTATCGATGGATCTTTCAAGCTCATGTGGTGTCGTATGATAAGATATGAGCGCTTCACAATAGATGTGAATGTTCAAGCCCTATATGCTCAATCTTTTCCACTTATCCGCCTCCAATACAGACGTCTCCTCTTGAGTGCCACTGCATAAGATTCAATGCCTTCCAAAATGAACTTCATGGAGAATCTGCTTAATTAAATCTGATTAGATCTCTTGAACCCACTCTGATACTATGTTAGTGTTAAGATCAGAAATGACATAAGCAGAAATACACAACACAATAGACAATTAACACAGCAGTTTACCCTGGGAAAACCCTCCTACTCGAGGGAGAAAAACCCAGCAAAAATATCTCATATATATATCAGATAGAAGTGCAGAATGCTGCATACAAAGTCTGGCCTTACACAAGGCTGAATAAATACAATGAATAGTAGCATCACTCCTTGATGCAAAAATACAAATGAAACTGATCTGCTGCTAAGTGCGAACTCCTTCTTGAAAGAATGCCAATTGAATAAGAGAATTACTTGATGATTTGATTGAATGGACTCCACCTTGTATATATACAAAACAAGGTGACTCTTCACTTAGGTCGGCCTCCTTTTAAGAAATAATATAATTTGTGATTAAGGCCGACTTGCCTTTTTAATTATTTATTATTTAAATTTCGAGAGAAAGATATCTCCCACCGCTATAACATCAACACTATTAGTACCCTTAAGAGGGTGCCATTAGTCCTTTCAAGGGAGATGACTATATAGAGAAAGACATCAAAGGGAGGCATCCCTTCATTCCTTCTCACCGATTTGTTTAGATTACCTTGTGTCGGCTGTAATCATTATGAGGGAGGTCGGCCTCTATGAATATTTGCTTGCACTAAACTCTTGATCGATGACCTTTCATTTTGGGCAATTAGTTAATCTTCTCTGAAGGCAGTCGGTCAGCATTTGTAAGAAGATTTGGGTGCTGCCGTGCAGTGCCTGGGTCGGCCAACATAGTAACTTTGTTGCTTATATTTTAATTTAGAATTTGTTTCATTTTGGGGGCATGACATATGCCCAAGCAGGCCTCTACTAGATTTAAGTTATCATTGGCAGTGGTAGCAGCAGCATCAGCTATGTCAAGCTGTCACCAACCACTACCACTGTTGTCTGCCATCAATGACCATTAGTCTGGAAAGCAATTCAACTTCCTCCATATATTGCATGTCCCTTCTGCAATGGTATATCACCTTGGTGTCTTTGACCCCGGTGTTTCTCTTGCAAGTCCCCACAGTATAATCCTCGCAATGCATACAGTGACGCGTCTTGACACAAAGTCAATAGGCTTAGACATAGTACCCATATAGGGGTGTCAGAGCAAGCTCAAGAGATTAAGAATTATCCCTCCAAAATCACATTATTCATTATAAAATTGAATTTCCCTCCAAGATCCTTGACAAACACAATGGGTAATGCAAACCCCCTTTCTTGATATGCAAGGGTGACACTAGTACACTTCTATTGTTGAGAATGCTGGGATGATTCATCCTGTTCCCTATACTGAGTACTTACTTTTCAAGGCAATTCGGTCGTGGGGATCAACTGCCCCAAGCAACTGCTACATATTCCGTCTTCAAGAGTTCTAAACTTTTGTGGAATTTCGTAATGTTCTTCTTACTGGAATCATTTGCTTTTGCTTTTCTTTTCTTGGTATGAAGATTTTTTAAGTCTTGAAATTTTTAGGATAGTGGACTTGATGGAAGGAGATTTTTTTTAGATTTTTAATATTTTATGCTAAAAGTAATGGTATATTGGACAATAAATGCTGTCGTAGTTCAAGCCTTCCAACCAGGATTAATTTTATGGATGTAGATATGAAGATATATATTAAATTAATTGTGTGATACAGCAACAGCAATGCCATAGCCAACCATAGAAGAAATTTCAAAACTATTCTCAACAACCTCCAACAATTATTCTACAGCTGGCTGATGCCTATTATAAATAAATTACGTTTTGCCTTATTCGTCATGTACTCATTTCCTGAATTTACATTGCCTTTCTTCCTGATATGTACATTACTGAAATCTAATGGGGACTGGTATTCGAACATTTCAGAATTTGATAAGTTTAACAAGGAAAATCGAACCCTCAAAACCGAGAAATAAAAACAAAACGGAGGGAAAACAACTGAAAGCTGCAAAGCCTACCTTTGGACTGAACTGGGGTGAGTTCTGCATCATTGTGTTGGCATGCAGGAGAAGAAGAAGAAGAAGAATCAGAATTTCGAGGTAAACAAAATAATGTGGGGAGTTCCCTTGTGGGAAAACATACTTTAGTGTATACATTCCAACGTTTGAGGCTCTGAAACTCTCTAGATGTTCCACAGCGCTTGCCCATGCATCCAAATTTTCTGCGAGGGTGTATGTTTGTTATGGACAAGGCAGACATGCAACAGCGAGCAGCTCTTGTGGCGGCCATCGTTGAAGCACAGGCTGGCATCTCCATATGGAAAGAAGCCGCTTCTTCAAATAAAAATGTATTTTATCCACCATTTGTCGCTGCTGATAAAATTTCCGCCAAGGGATCAAAAATAAAATATTGTGTGAAAGACATCAATATTTCAGCAAACGGCAAATATACTTTGCGACTGACCCTTAACAAGGAATTGTTTCTTTTGGGGTGATCTAGACTAATCCAATAGGATGCATACACGTAAGCATAATTAATTTTATACAATAATTAAAAGTATGTAGACCAATGTTTTTATATTAAATGTTAAGTCATAAAAATAAATGTGATGTATTTAGTATTTTTATCAAAAGATACACGTCTTTGATGAGGATTTTGGACTTCAATTATTTTTGTCCTTGAAAATGGTATCTTGTGTTGAATTAGTGTTATGTTTAAGATTAAGTATGCGGGTCTAGATTAGGCTTATGACCATGGATTCATCATCCTCTATGTCTAGGTTTAATTTTGCACAATATTCATTTATGTTATGTTGTTTACTTGATTAATCTTTGTCTATTTTGTTCTTCTCTGGTATTTGATGACTAATGATAATTAGTAATACTTAGAAAGAGTTGGCATTGTATCGCAAGGAGATGTGATCTCCTAGGTCAACCCTTGGGAATGTGTAAAAGTTCAAAGACAATAGACAAGGGTTCTAGAATAATGTATACAAACTTATTATTCCTCTTAGTTCACTAAATATAAATGTTTTATTATTGATCACTCTTCTAATACTCAATGGGAGAGGATGCTTGAGATGAGAGATACTTAGATGTGAAATGAATGCAATTGAATGCTTTTAAATACTATCACATAGCATCAAAAATAACAAAACTTGTACTTAGTTGGCTTAAGGAAGGAAAACAAAGGGGGTCAATCGGCCAAAATTTAAATTTGAATTTTAGAAGGGCAAGGGTCAAGTTATAAGGTCAACCCTATAACCACAAAAATGATCTTGGGTTGGTAAACTATCAAATCTAGGTGGATAACAAATAGGTAGGTGTGCAAAAGTATAATAAACTTTTGAATAAAATGAATGCATTAGAGTATGTACATATAAGGATGAGGTGGGGGATAAATATGTGGGAGAGTGTGTGTATAGGGATGGGTAATGGCTAGGGGAATGAGCCCAACTTGACACAAGATTGTGTAATTTGTAGATATGTACATGTGTAAAAACATTTCCTCAAAATAGGAACAAAATTAAATGGGAACTAACATGGGTATGCAAATTTCATCATTATAGAAATATAAGGTGTTTATGTTTGTGAATTTTATTGTTTTTGTTTTAATCATATGTGTGTGTGCACATGTATGTATATGTGAGTATGTAGGTATGCATAAGTGTGTATATATACATATATACACATTATATATATATGTATATACATGTGTGTTTTTGTTTATATATATAAACATTTGCATACATATACATGTGTGTGTATTATATATATATATATAATATGCATATATGATATATATGCAAATGTTTATATGTGTGTGTGTGTGTGCATATTTTGATTGATAGATAGATATATATGCATATATTTAAACATTTGCATATATATATATATATATATATATATATATATATGTGCATAAACATTTGCATACATATACATGTATGTATGTATGTATGTATGTATGTATGTATGTATGTGTATGTTTGTATATGTGTATATATACATACATATACATATATATACACACATATATATGTGTGTATGTTTGTATATGTATATACACACATATATACATATACATATACATACACACACATATGTGTGTATATATATATTTGTATACACACATATATGCATATATACATACATACATATTGTTGGAGTTGATAGTGAATCTCATGGCTCTTAGAAATGACCTGCAACCAAAACGCATATCACAAAGAAGAGATCAAAGCAATTGATTTGTTATGCAACCAAGAGAGAATGGTTGATTCACAAATATTTGATATTGAATAATACATTTGAATACCTTGGATGAATAATTATAAAGTACAATAATGAATGCTTATAAAAGAAAAAGTGAAAACTCTAGATGGGGATTTGATTAGATTATGATGAGTGTCATAATCCTATGCAATAAGACAACTTGGCCTATAAATAGCCCAATCTAATCATAAAAAGCACTCATAAGTTTAGCTTAAGTAATTAAATAATAAGGGACCTAATAATTAATTAATCATTAACTTTTTTCTAATAAAAAGAGGGGAAAAAACTTTATTGAATCAAGAAAATAGTACAAATCCAAAAGGAGCAATCGACCCACAAGGGTCAAAGACCAGCAGCAAAATCATCAATCAACTCCCAAGAAACATATCATATCCTCCATAACCAGATCCTCTAGCTCCTGAAAAAGATCCTTAGGAAGACAACCCCAATCTTCCAAATGCCAAGTTCCCATCTGCTAAGAGACCCATTTAGCCACGCCATCAGCCACCTTATTCCACTCAAGTGGGATATGGAAAAAGGTGATAGAATTTAGGATCCCACCCAGAGAGATGATTTGTTTAACCACCCCAACTAGCCGCCAATTCACATCCTCCAAAGACACTTGTTCAACAAGTCAATCACAATCTAAGAGTTAGACTCACAAATTATCCTTCTCCAACCAAGAGCACAAGCCCTTTTCAAAGCCAAGAGAATAGCCAAAGCCTCCATGAAATTGTTTGAGTGTTGACCTCTATACTCCAAGAAGAAGAACTCAACCACTCCAAAACTATCTTTTCCAATACCACCAACCCAAGCATGCTCAGGATTTCCTCTAGAGGACCCGTTAGTATTAATCTTTAGCACCCCAAGAGGAGGTGGCATCCAATGACCATCTCACAGGACCTTCCCTCTAGCACTCTGACCCATACTAGATCTAAGTTTTCCCCTAACGCAAACAAGAAGCTCTGAACTTCGAACCATTCCCATATCTCTAGAATCCATGGGAATCGAAAGATCACACTTGGCCACCAAAGTCTCTTGAAGGACCCCTAAAATTCTCATCCAAACCTGTCGCACCTGAAGCTTCTTATCCAGAAAGATCCTATAGTTGGATCCAGCCAAGTATGCTAAATTATCAGGCTAGGACCAATTTTCCAAGCAATGTGGAGGAAAGAAGTCTTCGTTGGAGAATTCCCCAGCTTGACTCAAAAATCAACCAAAGAAGAAACGTGCTTGCATAGCTATTTCCAAGCTTTTCACCATAAATTCCAAATCTCCCTAACAAAAGAGCACTGAAAGAAGAGATGAGACATGTTCTCCTCACTATTGGAGCACATGACACACATAGAGGGGTCCTAAAAACCACACTTCCAAAGATTTTCACAAGTAAGGCATCTATTATGAATCACTAGCCAAGAGAAAAAATTGCACTTGGGCCAAGAGAATTTATTCCAGATCTGTTTCCACCAAGGGACCCCTGTACTCCTAAAGATCTCTTTTTTTGGCACCTAATAACCAGAGGCAACAAAGAATTTTCCTTTCTAGTCATGACCCCAGGCCAAAACATCCTTCTCTACAAGAGAGTTGCAAACCCTACTAGCCAGAATGCAAGAAAGCTCATGATGATCGTCCATTAATCCCCCAGGAGGCAACTCATGTGGGTCCTTATACCTGTACATCGTGGTCTAGTCCAAAACATGAGGGGTTTTGAAATCCACCACACAAAACCATCCAGCCTCCAAAAAGGTCCACCATAAATCTAGCAAGTGAGGATGGGTTGACATAATAGAAGGGTGTGCATCCCCAGAATCAAACCAAAAAAGAGCATTTGAGCCTCTATTGCAAATCCAAAATAGCCCTTGTTTGACCAACTTAGTAGCCCTTTTGAGGGTACCCCAAACCATAGAACCTTTACCCATAAGACTGTATCTAGCCACATCCACACCCTCCATACCCCCAAGGTATTTTGAGGCGAGGATCTTAGCCAAAGTCTATTGTTGTTGAGATCACCATCACCAATAAAGTTTAGTTTCCAAATCTTTCCCATTCAAATAATCCCTTCGCAACCCAAGACCACCTTCCTGCTTTGGCCGACACACATCATCCCACTTCACCAGGATCCACTTCCTTGAGAGAAGATTACTAGACTAGATAAATTGACGACAAAGAATCTCAAAGTCTTTGATAAAGTTGGTCGAGGAAGATAGCACAAAGCACCTATACAATGAGAGAGACTAAACTATAGACTTCAAAAGAGTCACTCTACCAGTAGTAAATAGCCACCTACAAGTCCAATGACTAACCTTTTTACGAAACTTATCAATAACATCCTACCAAAACACCCTTGGAAGTGTGCGAATGACAAGAGGAATACCGAGATGGAAAAAAGGAAGTGAACCGATCTAAAACCTAAGAATCATAGGTATTCATTGTTGAATGAGCTTAGGAGTATTAAAGAAATAAATGAAAGACTTGCCCTCATTAATGCTATGTCCTGAAGCAGCCAAATAAGTATCCAGGGCCTTCATAAAATTGATTGCTTCTTCCACTTTTGCCAAGCCTTTCAAAGTCATGTCATCCACAAACTAAAGATGGGATTAGGGGGGTAAATTATTGCCCCACCTCTAACCCTAAATAAGACCAAGCTCCACATGATATTTAATAAATCTCCCAATCCCCTCATCCATCAAGATGAATAAGTATGGAGATAAAGGATCTCCTTGTTGAAGGCCCCAGGATGCCTAAAAAAGCTTAGAAGGCTCCCCATTAACCAACACGGATAAGGAGGAGGGAGTGACACAACTCATGACCCACTCAATCCAAGCACTCCCAAACCCAAAAGCCCTTAGAATATTAGATAGGAAATCCCATTTGATGCGGTCGTAAGCTTTGGCCATGTCCAATTTAATAAACTAGCCTTCTCTCTAGATGAGGCCATGTAATGCATAGTCTCAACCACAATAACAACACCCTCCCAAATTTTTCTTCCAACCACAAATCCACCTTGCTCCTCAAAAATCAACTTGACTAACCATGGCTTCAGACGCTCAACAATCAACTTAGTAATTATTTTTTACACCACATTACAAAGGGAAATTGGTCTAAACAGATCCAAAGAATTAGCACCCTCCCGCTTAGGGATGAGATCCAAAAAAGTGGCATTTAGGGATCTTAGCATTTTCTTATTCTTTTGAGACTCTTGGACAACCTTGAGAAGGTCAAGTTTAATAACCTCCTAAAACTCCTGAAAGAACTCTATCGAAAATCCATCAGGTCCTAAGGCTTTTCCTTTCTTCATCTAAAATAGAACATCCTCCAATTCAGCCAAGGAGATTAGTTTGAAAAGAGCATCATTCATTTCATCAGTCACCAAAGGAGGGATGCAGGCCAAGATTGCATTCTCTTCCATACTAGCAGGAGGGGAATCGTCAGAAAATAAAGTAGAAAAAATCGGACAAACTCATTCAAAATCTCAACAAAGGAATAAAGATCCCCCTCTAGGGACCTAATAGAAGAAATAATATTACCTTTCCTTTTGTCCTTAACATCATTATGAAGTAAGGAAGTATTCCTATCACCTTCTTGAAGCTAATCAATGCGGGACTTTTGCTTCCATAAAATTTCCTCACAGAGCTCCCATTCCTCGACATCCTTCACCGATGCAACTTCCATCCTACTTAGTTCCTCAGAAAGACCTTGGTCTTGGATCCGTCAAGTAATGGAATCCAAGTGCACTTGAGCAACCATTTTACCCTAAAAAGCATTAACAAAATGGTGCCTATTCAAATGCTTCATCCTATACTTTATATATTGAAGCCTCTTGGAAAAGGAGTACATAGCAATGCCAAAATCCGTCTTCCCATCCCTCCACCATCCAAGAATAAGATCATAAAGAGACACATCCTGAAGCCACATGAGCTAAAATCTAAAAGACTACTTCTTTGAGAACCTAGGCATACAAGCTGAGAGTTCGATCGACCAATGATTAGAACCCCGCCAATACAAAATCTTAGAGCTAGTCATCCATCTGTCACCAACCCAAAAGCTGGACACCAGGAACCTAACTTGTCCAGCCTTTCTAAAATAGCATCCTCAATAGTCCTCCTATTATTCCAAGTAAATATCCCATTCAAGGGTTTGATATCCACCAAGCTCAAAAAAGCCACATTATCTCTAAGGAGAGTTGAGGAGGGGTCCAAACGGGCAACACCACCCCTTTTCTCCTCCAAAGAGGAGATAGCATTGAAATCACCTACCATAATCCAAGGAAGAAAAGGCTCTACAGAACGCAAGTATCTAACATGAGACCACAAATGTGCCTTACCAAGGAAATTAGTAAGAGCAAGGAGGATTCTCTCCCCCGACTCCAAACTAGAAGCAACAAGAGAAATAGAATACCTGTTGGAAAGCCACCAAATAGGAATGACTCTACATGGATCATGTTAGAACTGTAAAAATTTGAAATTTTTACAGTCTATTGCACCCAAGAGTTTCGGCATTGAGTCCTCATCATAAGCATAAAAGTCCCTCTTTGTATTGTCTTGCTTATTTTTCTGTCATAAAATCCATTGGATCCATCAAATCCTTCATTTTTCATTAAAAGATCTGAATCTGCAAGACATAGTAAAAGTCTCCCCGACTTGATTTTTCACTAATGTATGTTTGTTGCAGACTATCAGCAGGACAATTTTCTTGTTTCAGCGACAAAAGGAGTCATTTCGGCAAAGGGGAATCATTGTCAGAGTGAAGTCATAGTGAATACATTGTGTTTCGCCGACCGGTGTATGTGGGAGTATATCGGTCAAGCTAAAGGTGTTCGGGATAATGTCTCGGCAAACCATTTTTTCTTGCCGACAGGCATATATAAAAATATATATATCGGCATATGTTTGGGCATCGATATAATGTCAGGGCGAATATAGTATGTCATACTGACTAATGCATAAAGGGGTTGTTTCGGCCAAACTGATTGGTATCGGCATGAACTCATAACAAAATCATTTTGTCTTACCGACTGACTTGCAAACAAATGTCTCGGTAAGACTTATATGCATCGGGGAAGGTCTTAGCGAAGTAGCTATTTTTTGGACGAACCAAGTTCAAGGGTATTCAAAAGCTTTCGGTGAGAAGCTATAGAGTCTTGCCGAGTTAAAACTTATGCCGACAAGAGATGTGCATCGCCAGGAAAAGAAGTTTTCGGTATGAGCTTCACCGAGGTTTAAACGATATACCGACAGAATACTTCGGGGTGAGTCTTGCCGAATGGAGTAATCTGGAGAAGTGATTTCAGTAAGACATTTGGTATCGATATATGGTCATGGTGAACTTTTGTGGTCTCACCGAACAACATGTAGGGGTTGCTCTGTCGACATAAAATTTGTGATGTCTTGCCGAATGACATATGGTTTTTGTTTCGGCCAAGTTGAAGGTTTTCGGCAGAATGTCTTGGCGAGTGTTTTCGATCTTGCCGATAAAGTTGAATGTGTGGCTTTCGGTGGGAGTTTGCTTGTGTCTCGGTGATTCAGGGTGGATGAAGGAGTATCTTGGGGAAACATAAAATTATCTACATAACATCTCCCTGACTTTGAAAGTCACAGCGAAGCGGGTGAAATGAAGATTGCATCGGCAAGAGTACAAATTTGTCTTGGCGACCCAATATAAATGAAGACTTTCAGTGAAACAGGATGAAGTCTGCGAGAGGTCTCCCCGACATTTGTAGGTTACGGCAAAGAGCATAAAGATAAAGGATTTTGGTCAGTGTGAGAACATTAATGTCTCAGCGACTGGAATATTCTTTGAAGAATACATATCGGTAAGACACAAAGATATCTATGAGACATCTCCCCGACTTGGAATTGTCACAGCGACATGAAAAATGGAAGTGTGAGTCATCAAGTTGATTCGAGGTGTCGGTATGACTGCAGAATGTCATGGAAAATGGTGAAATAAACGTTGAAAAGGGATTTCGCCCCAGATTTGAAATTTTCTCATCGATAGTACATTTGATTGCGATAGTGCCAGTTTCAAAGGAGGCTTCATTCGTGATTCATTAATGGCGCGATGGGATAAAATAGTAATGTTTTAATCAATTCCTCATTTCCGAATTGATTGCTGGTAAATTGGCATGCTGAACAGAGAACTGAGATATTTTTTCAGTCTAAGGAGCTCGAGCAGAATACTGTAAGTAATTGCTTCTTTGCTTTTCACATTTTGATTCTGTAAGCTTGAAAATGGAGTCTTTTGGTTCTGGAAAGGGTAAGGGTAGAAAGCTTGGTGAGAGTAGTCAGTCGAGGGGAAAGAAACAAAAGACTGACACAGACCATGAAGGCACTGAAAGAAGGTTGAATCAAGACCTTATTGATCAACTACTTGGTTCAGGGCCTAAAGCTAGAAGGTCCGCACAACTTAGGGCAGAAGTTGATAAGCTAGATGATAAATGCAAGTTCATAGGTGATGTCTGGACTGCTGTAAGAGGGTATGAGCTTTTCAATTTCCATTACCATAGGAGGAACCGTTTTGAGCCAATCTATAATCCATGGAAGTTGAATGTAGGGAAATTGGTGTGCCCTAATGTATTCGTTAATGCTGAATTGGTAAAATTGCTTGCTGATCATTATGATCCAAAGCATAAAGCTATATGTGATCCTTCTGGAAAACCACAGATACATGTGTCAAAAGAAGCAATAGGTGAGGTTTTCAAACTGGAAGGGTTTTGCAACGAGGAAATCAATTGTGAGGAGTTGTAGAAGGAATTTTCAAGAATGGATACAAGTTACAAGGGATGGAGGTTACCAATTCACAGGGTTAAACAGGGTAACAAGCCAGTACCTCTGGAAGATAGTGAGGGGCCTCCCTATCATGTAGATTTGTTTGAACCCTATATGAAGTACACATATTTTTCAGTGTGTCAGGTATTAGGGATGGATGCCCCTGAATTCATGTCAATGGTGCCAATGGTTATCACAGCAGATATTCAATATCATAACTCCAAGCCATTTGATTATGCTTCATATATTTCTAAGGAGCTTGATTCAGGATTGATGGCTATAAAGGGTGGAGCTTCTATTGTTCATCTCATAAATTATTCATTGTTGATGCATTTAGTGCTATATTTCGGACAGGAGTTAGGGGTATGGCCTCCAGAGATGAGAATTTCTCAGATTGGTAAGGAGGGTGAAGCATTGCCTGTTCAGTTGTGGCTACTATTTGGGACAGCAGGTTTGCTGGTTCTAGTTTCATTCATTTTGAAGAGCATTTTGTAAAGACATTGTATAAATTGTATCATTATCCTTGTAACTATTCATTGACTGATGAGATTAAAAGATTCCTTCGGCCTAAAGATTTCAATGGACCAATTGATCATAACTGGGGAGACTGGTATTGTTTGGAGGGAGCTACAGTAATCAGAGTATATGGATTTGAAGATGCTCCTCTCATTCTGCCAAGGACGGTTCCAAATAGGATTGCATATTTTGAAATTGTCAAACAGATGGATTACTGTAGTGTGATGCATTTCAGTTCTTTTGGGAAGTAGGATTTTATGCCTAGTACTTTGTGTTTTGGTGATTTCACTGTATTGGCTAAAGAGGGATATAATTCAATTCTTGATAGATTGTTGCATTATAACATGAAAAGAGGACCAACCAGGAAAAAATTTGACCCTGAAGGATATATCAATTCAGCCAAAGAAAGGATTAACTTTGGAGGGTATCAGCATGTACCCTATCCTTTTGATGATATGATCAGGAATCTGGATGAAGATGAAGCAGAAATGGTAGTTGAAAGATATAACCAGGGGCTACAGGATATTGAGCTATTGTCTTTTGGAGATGAGGAAACACCAAGAGCTAATGTGCCACATGGTGGAACACCATGTTTCATAGGGCTGAGACTCTGATGTATGTTTTGAAGCCATGGAGATATCAATGAAAATCATCTGATTTGCTGGCGTATTCTGGTGTCAATTGTTGTGTTGTGCCTATTGAAAGAATTATTTAAGTTGTCTCTAAGATTGATGTTGCTTGGTTATCTAAATTAGCATAACATGTTTATGTCTGGTTTATCAGTACGTATTTGTTGTATCTGTGTGATTGGTTGATAGGTTTTTTCAAGGAAGGATTAAATCCTTTTGATTAATCACAGTAATCAAGGAATTTCATTTAGATCAGTAAGAAGAACTTAATAATCACAATCTTGCATGTTTATACTAGTTATAAACAAAATATGCCAAACAATTTGAATGACCACCAGAAAGAAGTCAGTTGTTTAAGATTTCATTTGACTCCGTATACTATATAAGGCACTGGTCTCACCATTTCCATCATTTAGTTTCATTCATACTTTTGTACATCTGTTGATTAAGCATATTAGGGTTTAGTCTTCATTTTAGTATACAATATACACCAAATTCATTTTATTTTGTCCATTCCAATCTGCCATCGTGGGAAAATCATGACATGAAGAGAAGATCAATAGTCAAGTCTGCTTCATTTGTTATAGGTACACTCGCCTAGGTCTAGCAGCACCTGGAGAGTAGAAGGTTTAATTGATTCAAACCTTGTTTTGTTACCCTAAAACGTTGTGAAAGCTTGGCAACCTTTCGTGGTTCAAACCTGCATTTTTGAGAGCTAACAAATTGGCGACTCCGCTGGGGATAACAAAGAATTTGTGCCTTAATTATAGAGTCAGAAGTCCTATATACAGACTCCGTTGGGAATACCAAGTAACAATCTTTTTCTCACTTTCAAGAAAGTGAGTGGCGACTCTGATCAAACATTGAAATATGAATGGAAGAAGATCTCAATTTAGGGGAGGTCATTCTGGAGCTCCTCCTGGCAATAGTAAGTGGACACATAAAGATGATAAGGCTGACAAGGGTAAGGGGAAAAGTGAGGACATGTGCTTCACAAATAAAGACAAATCATCAATACCTTATGGTGAGAATTGTTTTGACACATGGAAAGATAGTTCAACAAAAGAGCCTTGTACCCCGGAAGATCAGAAAAATCCTTTTTACAATCCTCAAAAACATGTTGAATTTGAAGCTAGAAAATAGGTCAAGTTTGAGGCTGGACTTGAAGCTGAATGACTTAGAATTCAATATGAATATGACCAAAAAATGGAAGGTAATCAGAATGGACCTGCTAATTAGGATGTTCATCAAGAAGATTTTGAATCTTTAAGTTATGAGGAAGTCAGGGCACGATATGAATCTCAGAGAAAGGAGAGGGAAGAGCAAGAAAAAGCCCAAATGATTCAAGCAATGAGAGAATTCAAACTGCAGAAAGCTCAGAACATTCCTCACACATCAAGTTTTTCCCCAAAATATGTACCACCCCATAAACAAGGTAATCATGGTGCTGGGTATTCTGAACCACCAAGGATTCCTCACCATCAAATTGGAAATCAACATAGACATCCAAATCATCCACCTTATATTCCCACACAACATACAAATAATTATCCACCTCCTGGTCAGCATCATGTGCCACAACAAAATATGCAGTACAATAACCCTATGTACCAATATCAGCACCCACCAAATCCTCCTCCTTATCAATATACAACCATGATTACACAATTTGATCTAGCAGGGTTTCAATTATAGCCTTATCCCATGGACAACAGTTGGAGAGGTTTAGTACCCAAGTTTACAGGAATTAATGCAATCACAACCGAGGATCATTTAAGGAATTTCAATGCCTTCATTCAGGATTTGGATGTACCTTATGAAGATTTGCATATGAGATTATTCATGATGTCCCTTATTAAGGAAGCTAGGGATTGGTTCAACAGCTTAGCAACAGCTTCTATTTATTCTCTCTAGATATTTCAGGATCAATTCCTTGAACAATTTGGGAATTTGAGTGCACCAGATGCTGCTCTCCATGAACTAATGCGAATTCAGAAAGGTTGGAATGATTCAATCTTTGATTTTAATAGAAGATTCAATAAACTGTAGAATATAATACCTCTTGGATCAAAGTTACCAGACTCTGTAGCATTAAGTGTTTACCTGAATGCATTCGACCCTAAAACAGGGTATGAGCTGAGAAACAGGTTCCCAAGGGACTTAGCTGAAGCACAAAAGATAGCATTAACAATTGAGAATAACAGAAAGGCTGCTGGGATAATGAATAAAAGAGACAACCCTAGAGCTCCTCAACAAAACAATAATTATCAATATAAGCAAGAGAACACATATAGGAATGAAAGGCCAAGGCTGAGGTTGCATGACATGCCCTATAACAAAAATTGGAAGGATGGAAAACCTGTAACAAATAGGCCTGGAAGCAAAGAAACTCCTAATCCATTGAAGAAGAAGGGAACATATATGGTGAATAGTAATTATTTTTGTGAAGTCTGTGATAAACCACATTCCCCTGATTATTGTGTAGTAGCTTAGAGAATGCAAGAAGAAGGAGTGCTAATTGGAGATGGTGGAGAAGATCACACGATCTACTTAACTTCAAATGCTTCTCACCATGTTTAGGAGAGGTACTCATATTTGGAGGAGGGAGGTTATGAGTATGATATTGCAGAATAAAGGTACAATGTCCATATGGCTGAGCAGCATGTTTTTTCTGATTCTGAAGATGATTATGTAGAACCACAATCTATTGAGGTGCCTGCTCACAATAATATAAGGAGACTTACTCAAGAAGAGATAGAAAGATTGATTGTTGCTGCAGTAGAAGAAGCAAAGAATAAGTACTGGTTGAGAAGTAGGACAGTAAATGAGAAGGAAGGTGTCCCTAGGGGTATCTTTATGAAAGATCAGAAAGTTGTACAAGGAGCTTCAAAGAAAACTGAAAACAAACAACGTGAGGAAAGCAAACAGAATTTTGTCCAAAAGGATGCAGTAAAAGAACTACATAGAGAAATTCAAAAAATTGATCAGTCAGGTAGAGGAGAAAAAGAAGTGAATAAAGGAGAAACATCTAAACAAAAGAAAGTGATTAAGGCAGAAGGTTCTTCTTTTGATTTTACTCAAGCCTTGTCTCAGGTAAAGATGTTTGTCCCACTTCTAGAAATGATGAAAATTAAGGAGTACAGGGACAGTGCAGTGCAATTGATAACAAATGAAAGTGAAAAACATGTAAGTACTGAAAATAAAATGATTGCTAAAAATAAGCAGGATAAAGTAAACATCCCAGAAATCTGCTTGAGTAATGTATTGACAAGTCCGCCACAAGTTGATCCTTTCTTTATCACATTACTCATAAATAACAAATTATTGAGAAATTGCATGATTGATTTTGGTGCTGCCATGAATAGTATGCCAGTAGGAGTGATGAAACAACTAGGCATGTGGGTGGATACATATGAAGGAAAATGTTATGCAATGGATAACTGACCTGTTCCTGTGGTTGGTATAATGAAAGATGTAGAAGTCAAGTTAGCTGCTTACCCTCAAGTAGCTTACAATATTGATATAACAGTGATAGACACCCCTCCCCAATTTGGTATGCTTTTATCAAGGCAATGGACAGCGGCTATTGGTGGAAATGTCCAGTTCGATCTATCTTATGCAACCATTCCTGTAAATGGCCAAGAAGTGAAATTGTATAGGGAGCCGAGGATGAATCAGCTCATTGATTGTGTGCCACAAGACCAAATCAATTGCTTTTGTGATGTTGATCTTGGGAGTTTCAAAATAGAGCCTGCACAGCCAGAATTAACTAATAGTGATCATATGGAGAAGCATGCTACATGGAACCACAATGGTGCATGGAAGATGTATTTTGATGGAGCCTGTAGCCAAGAAGGCAATGGAGTTGGGATAGTATTCATTTCGCTTGAAGGTATTACATTTAAGTATTCATTCATGTTAACCTTTGAATGCACAAATAATGTGGCAGAGTATGAAGCTCTGTTAACTGGATTGAATATAGCGGTGAAGCATAAAATAAAGTTGCTGGTTGTTCTAGGAGATTCAGAGTTAGTTGTCTTGCAAATTAAGGTGAAGTATACAGCAAAAAACAAAAGACTAAAGCAATACAGAAATGTTGTATGGGATACAATAGAGTTGCTTGATGCCTTCTCGATTGAGTGGGTAGATAGATCGAAGAATATAATGGCAGATTTTCTAGCTAATGTAGCATTGAAGAGAGATGATGTTACATTGGTTGGAGTGTCACAAATTGAATTCAAGACAAGGCCTGCTGTGCCTGATAATGTATATAGCTGGCAAGTCTTTAATGATGATGTTGATCTTTTGAAATTTCTTCACTGTATAGACCAATATGAAGCCCAAGAGA
Organism: Sequoia sempervirens; assembly: GCA_007258455.2. Classification (NCBI taxonomy): domain Eukaryota; kingdom Viridiplantae; phylum Streptophyta; class Pinopsida; order Cupressales; family Cupressaceae; genus Sequoia; species Sequoia sempervirens. The sequence continues at coordinate 118,761 of VDFB02014391.1, read as the reverse complement.
TCGACTTCAATGCCTTTTTTGAAGAAGTGGATGGGAAGCAAATAGTCTTTGGAAAAGAGATCTTGCAGCTTAAAAAAAATAAGATTCCTAAAGGCTTGGTGGCATTAGAGAGGGTATATGATGGAAGTGATCGGTCTTTAATGAGGCAAACACCAGTTGGAAGGGATGATATTGAAGAAATTAATTTGGGAACTAAGATGGCACCAAAAAAGGTGTACATAGGTAAAAAAATAAGTCCTGCAATTAGAAGAATGCTAATTGAATTGTTGAGAAAGTATAAACATGTATTTGCTTGGTCTTATGAAGATTTGAAAGCATATAGAGAAGACTTGTTTTAGCATGAAATACCATTGAAGCCAGATGCTAAACCATTCAGACAAAAGTAGAGGCCAATAAATCCAACTCTAGAACCTAAAATGCAAGAGGAATTGGCGAAGCTCAGAGATGGTGGAATCATTAAGCCAATCAGACATTCAACATGGGTGTCAAATCTGGTCCCTGTCAGAAAGAAAAATGGAGATATCAAATTATGTGTAGATTTTAGAAATCTAAACATAGCGTCCCTTAAAGATAATTATCCTTTGCCTAATATGGAGGCCATATTGCATAAGGTGACAGGCTGCAAGTTGTTGTCTATGATGGATGGATTTTCAGGGTATAATCAGGTCAAAGTTGAAGAGTCTGAGCAATACAAAACAACATTCACAACCCCTTGGGGAACGTATGTTTATCTGAGGATGCCATTTGGTCTCACTAATGCAGGGGCGACTTTTCAAAGAGCCATGGATGTGGCGTTTGCTGATTTGATCAATATTCTCATGGTGGTGTATCAGGACGATCTCACTGCTTACTCCAAGAAGGTTGAGGATCATGTTCATCATTTGGAAAAAGGTATTTATAAAAGCCCTTGAGTATGGTATTAGCTTAAACCCCAAGAAGTGTAATTTTGCTATCACAGAGGGTAAGCTTTTGGGGCATATCGTTTCAAAGGAAGGGATTAGGATTGACCCTAAAAGGGTGGAGGCTATTGATAAAATCCCTGTCCCTAAAACTGTTAAGGCGATACAGTCATTTTTTGGACAGATTAACTTTGTTAGAAGGTTTGTTTCTAACTTTGCTGAGATTATCAAACCAATATCAAAAATTTTAAAGAAAGGACAAAAGATAGAATGGACTGCAAAAGCTTTGGAAGCTTTTGTATCTATAAAACGAGCCATCAAGGAGGCTCCTGTTCTTAAGTCGCTTGACTTTTCAAAACCTTTCCAGATTTTTTCATTTGCCTCAATGCATACTGTTGCAGCTGTCATGCTACAGAAGAATGAAGATGGTCATGAACAACCTGTATCTTTTTCAGTAAGTCATTACAGGGATTTGAATTAAAGTATGACATAATGGAGAAGCAAGCATTTGCACTGGTGAAAGTTGTAAAAGCTTTCAGGCCATATCTTGTTGGATCAAAGGTAGTTGCATATGTTCCTCATGCAGCTGTCAAGGATATTTTGACACAGTCTGAAGTAACAGGTAAAAGATGCAAATGGATCAACAAAATCCAGGGATTTGACTTAGAGATTCAAATTACTAAACTAGTCAGAGGTCAGGGTTTGGCTAAACTAATGGCAGAGGAAAATATTGAAGCAAATCAGATTTGCAATATAGAAGAAGAAGATGTAATTGCAAGCATTGAGCATACTCAATGGTATACAAATATCATGTATTATCTTAAATACATGAAGTGTCCAGAGGGAATGAATGACAACCAGAGAAGAACGCTGAAGTTGCAGGCGTCTAAATATGTTTTTATAGATGGAGATTTATTTTGGAAAAATAGGGATGGTGTATTATTGTTGTGTCTGGATGAATTTCAAGCTAAACATGTTTTGAGTGAAATGCACGAAGGGGTTTGCAGAGGACATTACTCAGCAAAAACAACTGCTCATAAAATCCTCAGGGCAGGGTATTATTGGCCTAAGATTTTTAATGACTCTTTTGCATATGTGAGAAAATGTGAAGCTTGCCAGAAGTTCTCTGGAAAATTGAAATATCAGGGAGCTTTGCCACTTCAACCTTTGCAGGCTGATGCCCCTTTTCATCAATGGGGAATTGATTTCATCGGAGAGATACAAGAAAAATCAAGTGGTGTACATAGGTGGATATTGGTGGCCACTGATTATTTCACCAAGTGGGTAGAGGCCATCCCAACTAAACAAGCTACAAGTAAGGTGGTGACACAATTCATGATGGATAATATCATTACCAGATTTGGTACGCCATTGAGGTTGATTACTGATAATGGGATGTGTTTTAGATCAGATGAATTCAGAGGCTTTTGTAGCACATATGGTATTGCCATTTCTTATGCAGCCCCTTATCATCCACAGGCTAATGGACAAGCAGAATCTAGCAATAAGAGTCTTCTGAAGATTATAAGAAGGATGCTAGGTCAGAACAAGAAGGCTTGGGATTCGAAACTAAGACTCACTTATGGCTAAATAGAGCCTAGTTATTCTCTATCTTTTGTTTTGTAATTGATATTTCCTATTTTTGAAAGGTTGTGTCCTTTCATATTCTCAATGTATAAATGTCCATTTTGAAAACAATATGCGATATAGGTAGAATAGGATAGAGAATAGAAAATACGGTGGAACACCATGTTTCACAGGGTTGAGACTCTGATGTATGTTTTGAAGCCATGGAGATATCAATGAAAATCATCTGATTTGCTGGCGTATTCTGGTGTCAATTGTTGTGTTGTGCCTATTGAAATAATTATTTAAGTTGTCTCTAAGATTGATGTTGCTTGGTTATCTAAATTAGCATAACATGTTTATGTCTGGTTTATCAGTACATATTTTCCATATCTGTGTGATTGGTTGATAGGTTCTTTCAAGGAAGGATTAAATCCTTTTGATTAATCACAGTAATCAAGGAATTTCATTTAGATCAATAAGAAGAACATAATAATCACAATCTTGCATGTTTATACTAGTTATAAACAAAATATGCCAAACAATTTGAATGACCACTAGAAAGAAGTCAGTTGTTTAAGATTTCATTTGACTCTGTATACTATATAAGGCACTGGTCTGACCGTTTCCATCATTTAGTTTCATTCATAATTTTGTACATCTGTTGATTAAGCATATTAGGGTTTAGTCTTCATTTTAGTATACACTATACACCAAATTCGTTTTATTTTGTCCATTCCAATCTGCCATTGTGGGAAAATCATGACATGAAGAGAAGATCAATAGTCAAGTCTGCTTCATTTGTTATAGGTACACCCGCCTAGGTCTAGCAGCACCTAGAGAGTAGAAGGTTTAATTGATTCAAACCTTGTTCTATTACCCTAAAACGTTGTAAAAGCTTGGCAACCTTTCGTGGTTCAAACCTGCGTTTTTGAGAGCTAACAAATCCCATAAACAAGAAAGTCCTCTAGAGCTTCCCTGCACCCCACACATTGGCACAAACCTCTACCCCAAATCTTGTTAGCAAAGTTCAACATACTTTCAATAGACAATTTAGCCTCCTGGAGGAAAACTACATCAGGAGAGTGAACAAGAATAAACTCACAAATATCCTTTTGTCTAGGGATGTTATTCATACCCTAACATTCCAATATATCACAATCATCACCGAGATTTGGAGAAATGAGAATCAATAGTCCTTATAGAACCATACTCCACCAAATTCTCACCAATCAACTTTACCTTTTCCTGATTTGTAACATGCCCATTTGTTCTACATAGTAACTTTCCTATGTTTTAACCTCAAGTAAATAGTTAAGCATCTAACCCTCATGAGCAATAAAGTTTTTTCTTTTAAAACATAAAGATAAAATGCACATTTGAAATAACATCTTTCCAAACTTTCCCTTTGCATTATATCAAAGTATTACAACTTTTCAAAGTATAGATTTCATAGTACATAATTTCATGATAACATGATAACATTTCTCTTTTACAATCTTTCCATCATAATGGATACAAAACACATACAGGGCTCCATTGAGCTTACTGGAAATAGATATATGAATGGTCTAGGTGCCCTCCATCAAATCTTGGTTGCCAACTAATGAGGAGAATCAGATCACTCAAGTGCTTTTTTTCCAAACATGGACTAACTGCGGTCCCCCACACATCTACAAAACTTGGTAAGATGGCCCTACCCTTCGATGGAGAGATTGGTTTGGTAACCTTGTAATAATAATGAACTTTCTTGAGCTTGGTGTTATGTCCTATATATCTAGAACTGTCACACGATGGCTACAACATGTCATATGACATTACCTACCTAGTATGTAATCCTAGATCACAGTGAACTAACATTGTATACAGTGGCAACATACGTCCAAAGTATTCATCACCCCTAATTCGGAATGGACGTCACACACTCACCCAACTTCCTAGCCCAATTTGTATTTGACCATTCATATTCTATGCATAGGCTATTCCCTTTCCCATGGATTAATCTAACCCCAGGAACAACCTATTCCTCTTACATTACAAATGACACTTCATCTAAGTAAGTCAAAGTAAATTTGTCTCAACAAAGATAAGCATCAGCTATAAAACCTCTATCATATTATAATATATTAAACCCTCTATGTACACCCATTCCTTAATATGGAATAAATATATACACTCAAACAAATAAGAATCCTAGACTATCAAGAGTCTTTCATTATTACATAAAAAGATAATAACCTTTCCAAAACAAACTTAACAAATTTCCCAAACAAGATAAAAAATGTCACTCAATCTTTCAAATATAAATAAAGCATAAAAGAGTAGAAATCAGCATGCCTATTTACGCAATGCTCTGATTGAATAAATTGGACTCCTAGCTCAACCTTCCTGAAATCAACAAGTAATTCCCCACTATCTCTCCTCCACTCACCAAATTATTACACTCAAAATCCTCTCACAACTCTTAGAAATCTCTCACCAACTCATAACTTAGAAAATTAGAATAGCAACAACTCAGAAACTAAGCATCAAGTGTGCATAATGTGTCCCACATGAGAGAGAAATCACCTCTATTTATACTCAAATGTGAGCAATTGCAGGCTAAAAACAAGCTATCAAAAGATGACACTTCTCAAACCAAAAGGTTCAACTCAGCAAGAAAAAGAAAAGGTGGCTGCTAAAATCATTGCACAGTAAACACATACATAGCCAAATTTCACATTGAAGAACGAGTCACCCACTCAAATGGACAACAAGAATAATAATAAAAAATGCAAGGTTAATGTCTTCTACAAGTCGACTTATTTGGCCAGCTTCTCATTTGAACATTTCCCATATTTCATCTAGCTTCAAATGCTAGAATTCATTTTGCAGGTTAAGACTTCTAAATGGGTTGAACTATTCATAAGTTGGTGCCACCAAAATATCACACGCCCTATCTTTTGGGTTGTTGTTTGCTAAAGACCAATTCTATGTTTCCTGCACATTGCATTTCCCTTTTTCCTTCATGTTTGACTAAATCCTAGCTTTTATGCACTTTTCATTGGTTGCTTTTGATGTTATGTGCTATTCTCTAGTGCTGCAAATGTTTCTCATAACTTAGCATTTCAAATACTTTAAACATTCCTTAATGTGCATGTGTGATCTATAAGCACTATTCCCTTATTTTTTGTGCAATATACATAATGTATATGATGTGCATTATACTTAGAGTTGGCTATGTTTATTATGTTATGTGCTTTGATAAATAATTCAGCATTATTGAAATCATTAACACATATATTTAATATATATATATACCACAAAATATGCATTTATGTGTTTGTATATATATATGTATCTCCACATATAAGTTTATAAAATACTTTATTCGATATTCAAATATACATTACATACTCTCATATTTCATATGTTGATTGATGTGAATATATATTAATATACTAGTAAGGATGTTTCCTTTTCGTCAATTCATACACGTATGTTAATATATATATATATATATATTCATCATGCATTGTTATTCATCATGCATTGTTATTTAAACACATATATTCACAATTCCTATCGATTGACATATATATATAAAGTGTGTGTATATATATGTCTCATTTGTACGATTGATATTCCCATGCATATGGGTAATCCATCCTTGAGAATGTGTAGATACATCTACATACATATACTCATGCACATTTTTCCATGTGTATGAGTTTATCATAGATACATACATACATATATATAGATATGTATATATACGCATACACACACATATGTATATATATATATATATTATGTATATATATCATTGATTTAGTATAAACAAACAACGAAAATCTCACACAAGACAAAATACTCAATCACATAATTTGAATTCCAAAACATTCACAAAAATGATCATAATGTTATCTAAACCATACTCAAACAAGGCTAAGGACAACTTACCATTTCCCAAACAATTGACTCATCATCACTAAACTAGAGTGAGTGTGTGGAAGCTCAATTTAGGAATGATTAAGGGTTACCAGATCAAGTTCTTCTCTTGAGTGATACTTCTCCTCTCTTCCAGAGGCTTAATTCTAATCCTTCACCCAACTTAGTGCATTGAAACAGTAGTTAGTAAAAAATAAATACATTTATTTGCATCATATATTTCATAATTAGAATAATCATATAACATCAAATAAATAAAACATTAATTCTTCTTATTTCTAATTCACATAAGGCACAAATATATTAATTTAAAGCATTTTCACCCAACTAGGTAAAAGTAAATAAGTAGTAACACAACAGGGTGTAACATATCCCCCCCTTGTGAATCATCACCCCCGATGATTTTATGTAGCAGACATAGACATAAACTAAAACATAAACATATCAGAATTTTTTTTCAAAAACTCTCAAAAGCATGTAATACATGAGGAAATTTTTGCTTAATCTCAACAATCTTCCCAAGTAAAAAAATCTTCTGCATATTGGTCCCAATGGACTTTGCATTGCAAAACCTCTCTGTTGTGAAGCTTACATGTTTCAAGCACCTCAAGAGGCTTGATTGTTACCACTCCTAGGTCCTATACCTGTAAAGCATTCCAATCAATAACATGGTTATCCCTTAGTATTTACTTTTTAAGGTAGGAGACATGAAATACATTGTGCATCCTAGCAAGAGTTGGTGGCAACGCAATTTGATAGGCGACAGAGTTTACTTCCTCAAGAACCTCAAAAGGACCTACGTAATGTGGAGCTAGTTTGGGTGACTTTAAAAACTTGATAGAACTCTTATGAGATTTAACCCTCAACAACACCTTTTCCCCTACTGTAAATTTTATGGGTACTTGTTTAGAATCGACATAGCTTTTCTACCTATCATTGGCTTTAGCTAGCCTATGCTTGATAATTCCTAGTTGCTCTTCCATTTTTGATAACATCTCTAGCCCCAATATTATCCTATCCTCTAGCTTATCCTAGATTATAGGAGTTTGACATTTCCTATCATTCAAGGCTTTGAATGGAGCCATCTTTATTGCAAAATGATAAGAATTGTTATATGCACAAATTCAACCAATGGTAGGTAATCTTCCCACTTGTATTGTTGATCCATGTAATACATTTTCAATAGATCTTCTAGAACTTGGTTTACTCTTTCAGTTTGTTTGTTTGTTTCCAAATGATGTGTTAAACTTATGTTCAACTAAGTTCCAAGTGAGGAGAACAAGGTTTTCCAAAACCTAGATGTCACACAAGCATCCCTATCTGAGATAATCTTCTCAGGAATCCCATGCAACCTAAACACCTCTTGAATAAATTTTTGAGCTATGATAGGAGCTCCATCAGTTAAATTCCTTGGAATAAAATGTGCTACCTTAGTTATCTTATCCACCACCACTAGAATGGAATTGTTCTTATTCCTTGACATAGGTAATCCATACACAAATTCTATGCTAATGACTTGCCACTTACTTTTAGGAATATCATGTGGATACAAAAAGTATTGCAAGGTGATGATGTTCTATCTTTTCCCTTTTACACTCTAAGAATTTTGCAAAAAATCTTGCAGCACCCCCCTTCATTCCCTTCTAGAAATATAATGGTTTCACATCTGCCAACATCTTGGTCACACCAAGATGTCTAGAATATGGTGCATTGTGCACTTCCTTCCACACCAAGTTCTTTAGCTTCTCTAAATTAGGTACATAAACTCTCCCTTTAAACCTTATAATCCATTAGGTTCAAAGTGATATCCTTCATACCTTGCATCTTGTGGATTATTCGTGAGTGCTTGCTTGACTTGCTCATAAAATTTGTCACCCTTGGATTCCTGCAACACTTGTCCCTTAAATTCAGTTTGAATTGTTACCATAGAGGTGATATGCCTTCTATGACTTAGGGCATCAACAAATCGATTCTCTTTTCCCTTAATGTAGTTGATATTGAAGTCATAGTTTGATATCAACTCCAACCACCTCATTTATTGTGCATTTAGATTGGGTTGGGTAAATAAATACTTTAGATTGTGATGATCGGTTTTCAGTTCAAAAGGCTTTTCCATTAGATAGTGTCTCCACATTTGCAATGCATGAACAATTGTCGCTAACTCCAAATCATGTGATGCATAATTTTGTTCGTAAGGATTCACCTTTCTTGACTCATAAGCTATGAATTGTCCATCCTACATCAAAAATCCTCCTAACCCTTCTCTCAATGCATCTGTAATGACTATAAAGTTACCCTTTGGATCAAGTACCTTCAAAATTGAAGTAGTAGTCAACTTCTCCTTCTTCTATTCCTTGTGAATCTTGAGTTTCACAAAACATGACATCATCTTGAAGAATGAATTCCTTGAATTCTTATAATGTATCCATTTTGACTGTGAAGAGTTGGTAACCTTTCTTCCTTTCCCTATGCATTTGCACAACTGAAATTTGTCGTAGTTTCACTTTACTAGGTGTTCCTTGCAAAGAAACTTGGTTACCTAGATCATCTAAGCATTCTATGGTTTTAGCATGGAAATCCACTTTAGCTCTATGCTTTTATAGCCAGTTCATTCCTAGAATGACATCATAAGAACCTAAGGGTGCTACATATAAGTTTACTTCCATTGAGAAACTTGGAAGTTCAACCCTTGCCTCAAATCAACATTGATTCACCATTGCTCTTGTCTAGTTTGCATACTCCACAACCCAATAATTTTCCATAAAACCAACCTTCCTAGATATTTGATCAACTATTCTAGGTGATTTTTTTTTTGTGGCTCTAGTATCAATAAGAATGGAAATAGGTATACTAGAAAAAGTACTTGAAGTCTCCACCGAAGTGATTTGAAAATTTGCTTGACGGTTGTCCAACGCTGCATGGATCTTTTGTTAGAAACCAGTTCACTGTGGAGGAAGCGAGATGTGGTTGTGTTCCTAAGGGTTCATTAGGACATTGATTGGAAAAATGATCCCCACCACATCTATGGCATCCTCTTGCTAGTCCCCTCCTATTCATTGGCCTTACAAAATTATTGACATTTCCTCCAGCTTTGCTATAGTTTCCACTATTGCTATTGTTGAAATTATTTCCTCAGTGATCCCTCCTTGGCTCATTCCAACTATTGAAGACCCCTTTATCCCCTTGTTTTTGGAATTCCCGCCCCTCATTATTCTTCTTTGGAGCTTGATAATTTTGAGGCCCACCAAACTTCTTCATATTCTCTCGGTAGATCAAGATGGCTTTAAGCTTTTGCTCTTGCTTGACTACCTTCTCATATACTAATTCCATAGTGGTCGAACCATGTACATCCACCTCTCCACCTATTTGACCATTCAGACCCATAATGAAGTTCTTGATTCAAAAATTTTCATCTTTTTGGTACATTGGTACAAACCTTAAAAAAGGAGTAAACTTCTCTCAGTACTCATTTATCGTAGATTCTCCTTGTGTTAAGATTTTGGAAATCAGTGAGCTTTTGATCGAAAAAGAGTTGGGGTAACCACATTTTTTGGAAAATCTCAACAAACTCATTCTAAGTCAGCTTTAAGGAACTGATACCTAGTTCCATCTCCTTGTTCATACACCAATTAGAGGCTTCTCTTGATAACTGGTAGGCTACCCAAACCACTTTAGTGACCTCAGAATAGTTTCTAATCTCAAAATATTTCTCCATTTGAATTAACCAAGCCTTAGCCTCATCCTCACTAGTACTTTCTTCGAATTTCAAAGGGGTAATTTTTCTCATGTCCCTAGATAATTCAGTTGCCAATCGCTTCCTTTTGGTTCCCTCAAAATATGATTGAAACTTATCACTTTCTTGATCATTAGATTTAGTATGATTTCAAGAATCATCCCCCCTTCTTCCTCATTGATGGGAACTTCTTCTTCCTCTTCATTATGTGGGATTTCTTCTTCCTCTCTTTCCTTTCCCCTCACTTCTTGTTCAAGGTTTCCTATCTTTACTCTTGTTTCATCCTTGATTTCCAGAAGATGGACTAACTTAGCTTCAACACTTCTTGGATCTTTTCCAACTTCTTGACTCCCTCCTAGGTTAGTTCTTGTCCTAACCATTGTCTCAAGTAAAAGTTATATTTGGAGGTTCATATTTAATTAGATCCTATCATGGTGTACTTTATGCATTGAAAAAATTTCAAAAGAGCATAATATTCATACATGAGAAATTTCATTGAGGGTCTCATACACAAGTTTTGAAAAAACATAATCATTTCATTTATTCATAAGGGGGTGGATGATAGTTGGGCCATCATTAGGTAATAGGGATGATCGATTCTATGGATCATTATTCATAAGGATTTTAATATCCTTTCCTTACATAGAATGACTATTTAAATGTTCAAGAGAAGGGTATCCATCAAATTCACTCTCAGATACATAACTACGTGGGATGTAACCCTGTGATTCTTGCTCATTTCTATCCCCAAAAGGGAAGTAACCTTCAGATTTATCTTTTGATACATAGCTTCAGGGAAGGTATCCCTCTGATTCATCACTAGAGGCTATAACAATAACTCCATCCATAGGTTTAACTCGAGGATCCCTAAAAATCAATGCTGGACTGACACAACATTTTGAGGGCATATCCCTAGAAAGTGGTATTGAGTCCAACTTGGCCAGAGAAACAAATGGTAAGTAGTTGAAGTTGGCTTCATCTTTAATCCTTCTTTTCTCTTGAATAATCCATGAAAGATCATGACTAAATATCTCATTATCGCTTAGCCAAATGGTGTTGTCATGATTGGTTCCCTCAATTGTATGAACAAGGGCTTCACTTTCCTTCTTGGCCCGTAGGTAGTGCTAATTTTTTATTACTAACTTCCTTGCAGTTAACCTGAGACGCACCATCCTGGCACAAGAATTTCCAAACATTAGACTCTTAATGTTGGAGGGGAAAACATAGTGAGCACATAAGTTCCAAATTTGAACTTGGTAGCTCTGATACCACATGTAACATGCCCATTTGTTCTACACAATAACTTTCCTATGTTTTAACCTCAAGTAAATAGTTTAAGCATCTAACCCTCATGAACAATAAATTTTTTCTTTTTAAACATAAAGATAACATGCACATTTTAAATAACATCTTTCCAAAATTTCCCATTGCATTATATCAAAGTATTACAACTTTTCAAAGTATAGATTTCATAGTACATAATTTCATGATAACATTTCTCTTTTACAATATTTCCATCATAATGGATACAACACACATACGAGGCTCCATTGAGCTTATTGTAAATAGATATGAAAATGGTCCAAGTGACCTCCATCAAATTTTGGTTGCCAACTAATGAGGAGAAGCATCACTCAAGTGCTTTTTTGCCAACCATGGACTAACTGTAGTCCCTTGCACATCTACCAAACTTAGTAAGATGGCCCTACCCTTTGACGAAGAGATTGGTTTGGTAACCTCATAATAATAATGGCCTTTCTTGAGCTTACCATTGTGTGCTACATATCCATTTTTGTCACACCATGGCTACAACCTATCATATGGCATTACTTTTCTAGTATGTAATCCTAGATCATAGTAAACCGATAGTGTATACAATGGAAACATATACTACTTTGGCGAAAGTATTCATCACCCCTAATTTGGAATGGACATCACACACTCACCCACCTTCCTAGCTCGATTTGTATTTGACCATTCATATTCTATTCATAGGCTATGGTGGAACCCTGAAATTTTTATTGTCCCTTCAATTTCATGGTCACATTTTTTATTGCTCATATCCTGTTGCCATTAGGGTCTAGGGTTTAAGATTTTATTTACATTTTCACCCTTGGTTATCCTTTGGTTTATGTTCTCTCGTTGACCGGTTGTATCAGGTAACCAATTAATTAAGTGGCATCTTATGGTCTTTATCATCATTATTTAATCGACCCCAATATTTAGGTTACTCGTCGAACCTAGGAAGTCCCCTTTTAAAATAACTTATGACCACGTGCATTTTAGCACCACTTAAGTTTACCGTTAGTGGTTCATCACTCATTGCGTGTTCCTTTGGAATTTCCCATGTCCATCCCGTGACGAGTGAAGCTCTATCTTTCTTATTGCGCTAGGTTCATCGGCAATCGTGTGTTACATTTTCACCGCTTCAAAGCAACCCCCGATGAGCGATGTGGTTAAGTATTTAACCCATCATTGGCTTTATCATTATCGCCAGTTGTCTCATGCTTTCCAAAATGGAACCCGCGACCGCTGATGGGTGGAGTTTCTCCCCATCGTCTAGGCTCGGTGTATCATGGGTTGAGATTTCTCAATGAAGAGTGAACAAGCGATGAGTGATAAGATTTAGGTCTCCAGCTAGGATCCTCCCGCGATCAAGATCAATGGCCAATATCTCATCACTGGCTTCTCAGCCATCGCTTGATGAGGTCCCAAAGAAAAATTGGAAGATGCGATGAGCGATACTCATAGAGTATGAAAAGGTACACATGGCAGCTTCTTAACTCATCATCAAAGTATGTATCAAATTGTCGGAAGGGCCCCATGGAGATTGTGGAATGATGTGAGCCATTGGATGGAGTTTTCACATGAGAAAATCAATGGATCAAATTCAAACAAGAATGGCCAACTGATGGAGTAATTGTTCACTCGTGCGAGCCTTCTTGTGCCATTAATGGTGAACACTCATCTGAATTCATGTAAAAGGATCTGTGGTTGCATTCTCCTCTCATTCTAAAATTTGAGGAGCTAAAGAAGAGTTTAGAGCGACCAAAGCCGAGGCTAAAGAAAAATTGCAGAAGAGTTTTTCCCGGGTAAGACGTCATCGAATCCCACTAGCTTTTCTTGTTATTTTGAAAGAATTGGCACATTAAATCAAAATGTTTGGGTTATTTTCAAGGGTAAATTACCTAGTTCTTGGCTTCTCTTGATTAAGTGTAGTTTTCTAATTGGGATAAAAGCAAAAGGGTAGAGTTGTATTTGAATTCAAGTTTAAATTGTCAAGTATAGAATATCAATTCCAAGACCTAGTTTGAATTCAAACCTAAAAGCCTTAGGAAAGTCAAGATGAGTCAACCTGGTGAGTCGTCGTCCTCAAAACCCACACCCAAGAGGAAAAAATAGAAAGTCTCCCATGACCCACCCCAAACATCTGAAGGAACAGAGAAGAAAAAGGGTCAACCAAAGGACTATGTTCGTTTCATGGACAAGTTTCGGTTGACAGATGCCAAGGCAAGTGACAAGAAGGCCATCAGGGAAGGAATATTAACCACCAATTTCAAGGACCTTGCAATAGGAATTGGTGACATTGTCATGCCAGAGCCTGGATGGGATTTATTCTTGTACATTTTCAAAAGAAGAGATGCTTCACATCCCGGTTGAAATGTCTGGGGTTATGATTTAGGGAAATCGGTTGTCCCTAATATTTTTGTGGAGGTAGATTTAATGTTGCAACTCGTAGACATATATGATGATGTCAATAGGGTAATCACAGACATAGATGGTAGAAACATTTTGGAAATAAAAATAAGTAAAGTCATAAAGGTTTTCAAAATGAATCCTGATGCTAATGAAAAGATTAGTACGAAAAAATTGTAGAAAGAATATGCTAAACATAGGGTTGGGTTTAGAAGAGGTGAACTACCAAAGCATAGATGAGAGAAAGGATTTGTGTTTGCAATCAAAGAAGTTGAACCATTAGATTGTGAAGAATTTGCAGATTATTTTAGAAACACATATTTTATGTTGTGTCAAGTGCTTGGAGTGAAGTGTTATGGGAGGATAACGTCATCCTTGCTAGTTATGATCATGGATATTCAACATAAAAACAAGCACAAGTGGTTTGAATATGCTCACCGAGCTGCTGAGCAATTGCACTATGAATTGATAAGGTTGAAAGAAAGAAAAACCCCATTGACATTTAGACATTATTTATTACTGATGCATATGTTGTTATACCAGGGAAGGGAGGTTTTTGGTCAAGTCATGAAACTAAGACAAGTGGATGAAAAGGGTCATAGATTGCCTATCCAAATGTAGACATACATCTGGGATTTGCATTGCCCAAATTCAAACTTTATTGGATTCTGCAACACCATAAAGCATACTATTTTGGTACAAATGGGATTGGGGCCAGCTAAGAGAATTTCTAAAACAATTCAAGCATTGTTGATACCAAGAGAATGTGGTGATGACCTAAATTATGAGTGCAATTGGGGAGGATGGTATTTGTATGACAATTGCATAGTCATCAGGTATTATGGGACTACTGTGGCACCACATCTATTGCCTAGGTTTGTTTCTGATAGGATGGATTTTACTGAAATAATGTGGCAAATGGATAATAGTGATGTAGAGAATTTTAGGTTATCCAAAAAGGCCTCTATTATTGCAACAAATTTCTCTTTTGATTATTTTGTTGTCACTACAAAGGAAGCATATGAGGTGTTTGGCATAATGATAAATAATCTAAGAATGGATACAACCCCTATTAGAAAGTTTGATCCAGAGGGGCTCATTGATAGAGAAAAGATCAAAAGGGGAATCTCAAGATATGGACCTCATGCTTTCTACTTCAAGGAGGATGTGATAAGAAACTTTCCAACATTAGCAGTTGTCCAGGATAGAGAGAGAATTTGGATGAAAATTGTCGAGGTTGAGCATAGGGATTTTACCAAGAATTCCTACTATGAAAGCCCTTACAAGCATGTCACTGACAAATTTAAGAGGATGGAATTGATCCTTAGTGATTTTAGTGATGTTTTTTTTCTAGAGAAGTTGTAACAAGCAGAGCAGTTGGCTCAAAGTGCTTTGCAAGAGCATTTACTAAAAACTGGTGGTCAACCAGAGGAGCCCATAGCATTAGAAATGCAGCAGCAACCAATGGACATTGAGGATATTCTTGCTATGGAGTTGCCTTTTGCAAATGTTGATGAAACTTAAGGTGCTGAGGGGGATTTATAACAACTATTTGTTGAATTAGTGCCTATTGAGCAGAGAATAGAGCATGAATTTTCATACCCTGATGTTGGAGAAGTAATGGAACTGTGAACGAGTGAAAATATATGTTAGAAAATGAGCAACAAACAAAATAGTGCAAGAAAAACAAAGATTAACACCCTACACCTCAAGATTGGGCAAATGATTAGCTTAACAAAATAAAATGAAAAATTTCACCTTATCGAGCTATTCTTTGGTTGGCCCTTGATTCGTGACGTTGTATGCTCCTTTTATGGCAAATAGATGAGGATGCAAGATGGTTGAAATTGTATGATAATGGATGCAAATGCTAAGTGTGGACTCAAATAACAAAACTGCAAGAGTTTGGGTATGGCATGCAAAAGTCCGCCATATGAGAGAAAAGAAGGGGTATTTATAGAGAATTTTGAATTCTCTAAATACATGGACAGTTGAGATTAAACCAACAAGGCCAAGATGTAGGGCTATGGTGAGTTGAAGACTCACAAGTCCTCACATCTTGACATGTGTAATGTGAAGTGGCTTGAAAATGATGATGTGTAAATGAGGTGGAAGGAGGGTACATGAGGTGGAAGAAGGACAAGTACTTTGCAAGTACCTTGAGGAATGAAAAGATTTCCTCAAAAAAGAACTTCTTGTCCCCAAGTGGGAATGAAAGTGACTTTTGAGGAATTTTAGAATTCGTCAAAAATCTCCATAGGGATTGAGAAAGTAGTTGGAGAAATAAATGTGAATTAAAAATTCACATGCTTGCAAAAATCTCATGGATAAGACAAGGTTCCAAAAAGGGAAGCCTTTGTCCACATGTGACTTGATGTGACAAGTCAAAAGATTCTAGAAGATGCATGGGAAAAAGAGATTCTAGGAGGAATAAATGTGAATTTTAAATTCACATGGGAAATAAGGTCAATGCCAAGAAACACAAATAAAAAGGTTGACCAAAAAGACATGCTAAATGTGGCTAATGACTTTGATTAAGGTTGTGCAAACACATGATTAGGATAATTAATGAAGGATTAGAGGCAAGTGGCAAATGTAGTAGGACGTGACATTAATCTTGAATAAGTGGTGCACATCTTTAATCATGGATTAAATTAATCTAGATTAGAAGAGGGTTATGGAGAATATGACAAGGAGAGAGAAAGTGAGGAATTAAAAATTAATTTAAATTTCAAGAGGTCACATGACTAAATTAAATAAAGTGGTATATTTATTTAATTTAGAGAGGAAAGAGGGTAAAAGTATTTAATTATTAAATTCAATACTTTAGGAACCTTATGTAGGTCATGAAATATTAATTAAACGAATGATTTAATTAATACCGACAAAGAGGATGAGTAAAGGGATGAATAAGGAGACGACTTTGACCGTATGGAAGTGGTCAAATTTGGATGTCTACATTTTCCCCCTCTTCAAAACACTATTAGGATAATAGGGTTTTGAAGAAAATAAAATGCAAATGACTCTATAAAGGAAGCAACTAGAAAAGAGATGCTCTAGCATAGGGGAGACTAGATGAGCTGTCCAAACATAAAGAAATGGAAGGAGAAGCTCCAGTTTCGCGAGAGAAGACTCATGATAGAGAAATGAAGGGGAATGGTAGGGTTTCCCCCCTTGAGGAGGCAGATGGGGAATGAAAAAGGGTCTTGGGTGACTTCTCAAAAGTATGAAGTGGTATATGTCATTGGAAAGAGCACAAAAAAGCTAGAAGATTGGCTTTTGAACAGAGTCAAACGGATGCACGGTGTGCAAATGGTGACCCCGGGAGGATAGAGGATGGGGGAATTAGTTGGAGGAAGATTTTTTTTTTAAATAAAGGGAAGAAATTCCCTTCATTTAAAAAAAGTGAAAAAGGGGGGAAAATGTTATATAAGGTAATTGTAGGAATTACCTCTCCTCATTGGAATAGTAGTTAGTTGAGAAAGGAGGAGAAGAGGAGAGAAGGAGAGCAGCAGAGGATAGGATGCTAGAGTACGATAGTGACGTTATCCATCGGGGGGATGAGGTACAAAGATTCTTCAACCATTATGTCGTTCCATGCCAGGTAATGGAATATCACGAGCCAAATTTTTTCATTTTTAAATAACAGATTACAACATTCAAGCCAGTGCAGTTAAGGTTAGAAGGGTAAACCGAAACGTGCAAGAAGTAAACTTAAGATACAGAAGGGAACTCAACGCCAAGTATGTGCTACCCAATCCAAGGTGGAGTGAGGGGCGACCATATGACGGAGTGATTACAGAAAGTAAAGCTTGAAAGGAAATGCTGAATAACGGAACTACTCAACACCCAGAATGTGCTTGCTCACCCCGAAGGGAAAGTAGCTACCATAGGGCGGAGCTCTACAATTTCCAACTAAGACTGAAAGCATACGTAAAGGAAATGCTGAATACTGAATCTACTCTACACCCAGAATGTGCTTGCTGACCCAAGATGGGAAAGTAGCGACCATAGGGCGGATATGGATTACATACAATATCAAAATGCTGAAAGAGAGAACTTTACAATCTGACTGAGCAAGAATCTAAGACCGACAGTACTACTGCCAGTATACAATTTGAAAGATGATTACTTGCTACCAATTACAAATCAGCCTTTAAGAATATTGCAATAATATTGAAGCATTCAATGATTGCCAAGAATAAGCTTAACTTGCATGAAAGGAACGGATCCAACCTCTTTAAATCTGTGCAATCTTCAATGATGTCTCCGTGAAGCCTTTAAGAGTTCCCAGCACCCATCCAAGAGCACTAGTGCAGATCCCTGTTTGCTGTCATAACAATACTGTATTTTTTCTTCATAAAACAGCAATATATATTCCTTGGAAATTCATAACTCCCTTGAAACTCAAGCAAACAATCTAAAATTGAATGCAAAACACAAGTATAATGAAGGCGCCCAGCTTAGGAACATAAAACAGAGTCAAAGAGCAGCTTATATTGAATGGCACAAATCCCAATGATCTGCAGATGGTACGGCCCAGGTACAGGGGCGATTTTACTTTAAAAATTAAATACACCAATATAAAATCTGCAACTTGCCACACTATGGCGCCTAGACCAAAGGAAGGGTAATAGCCAATACCCACAAAGAAATATTTTGTCTTTTTTGAAATATGAATGAAATACAGAATCTGCTGTAGCTAAATGCTAAAATCAGGAAACCTCTAACATGCAAGATCATAAACTAACAATACTAATGCAGATTACGATGCAAGGAATACAATGCATTCACAACTAGACTAAATTCATCACTAGTCGTTGTCTTACAAACGAGAAGAGATGCCCAATGGTTAGGAGGTCTTCATCCCTCGAAGTGATCCAGATTCAATCCGGCAGCATAACGGTGTATTTTCCAAGATGATCCAAACTGATGCACAAGCCCTCTTTTTATAAGTTTCGTTTCACTTCACGAAACCCTAAAAACATCTTTTAGGTCAAATTCTCTGATCCCCTCAAGAAGGCGTACTTTCTCCTTCAAAGATTAATAAATGATATTTTAATTAAAAGTCCATCTTGAAAAGTGCGCCCCACATCATCTTGCTTGACTTAGGCAATAATTAAAATAAACATTTAATGAGGGCGCCACCCTCAATGGCCCCTTTTTAAAACATCTTTAAGTCATTACTTCTAAGCCCAAGGTCAACATTAAAATATAATATTTAAATGTGCCTTTAATGAAATAACTTAACTTATCCCTCCGGAGGTGCACTGAAGCCAAAACTGATCCAAACATCTGACCATTGAAACAGGAAGTCAACCGAGCTGAACATCATCTGCCAAACTGCCAAAAATAGAATTTACTAAAAATAGTAAATTCCAAAAAGTACCCAGAATGCCGGAATGATCATACCACTGCGAAGCCCTCTGAAAACCCAGAAGGAATCCGCCATTAAAACTGACATCTCCGAACAATGACCTCCTCAAAATTAGGAAACCCTAATTTTAACTTCCGACTAGCCTCCGGGTTTCCAAGGAAAGGCTAACGGTCACAGAACTAACAGGCTTGAAAAGGGGACATTACAGTCCGCCCTCCCCAAGATTGCTTGTCCTCAAGCAATTGCAAACTAGGATGCTGCATTATCTCATCACTTTCCCAAGTTGCATCCTCCATCGGCAGGTTCTTCCACTTTACCAAACATTCTCTGATAGTTCTATTCCTCAAGGAACGTTCTCACGAAGTCAAGTATCGACTGGAATCGAACCAACTGTCCTTCTTCGTCCAACGGTGGCAACTGTGAAGAAGCAACCACATTGTGTCCAAGTGCCTTCTTGAGGCGAGACACGTGGAAGACGTTATGCACTCTGCTATCGAAGGTAGCTCCAACTCATAAGCAACAGCCCCAACCTTTCTGATGACCCTAAACGGCCCATAGAAGCGAGGTTTGAGCTTCTCAGCTCCACTCTTCTTGAGAGTTGACTGTCTGTAAGGTTGTAAACGGAGATAGACCATATCCCCAACCTCAAAAGAACGCTCAACACGCTTCTGATCAGCATACAACTTTTGCTGATTTTGTGCAATCTGCAAATTATCCTTCAAGGATCTCATTATGTCCTGACTATGCTGCAACAAATCCTTGGCTAATGGTGCTTTGCTGTCACCAAACACCAAATCTGCAAAGCTGGGTGCTTCATATCCATAAAGTGCCAAGAAAGGAGACATTTTGATTGACATATGGAAGGTAGAATTGTAACAGTACTCGCCTATATGCAGCCACTTAACCCAAGCTTTCTGCTGTTCTGACACATAGTTTCTCAAGTAGCCTTCTAGCCACTTGTTCACCACTTCTGTTTGCCCGTCAGTTTGGGGGTGATAACTCGTGCTTGGGGTGAGCACAGTACCACTCATTCTAAAAATTTCCTGCCAAAAGGTACTTAGGAACTTACTGTCCCTATCACTTACAATATTCTTAGGCAAACCATGAAGTCTAAACACTTCTCGAAAAAACAAATCTGCAACTTGGGCTGCAGAAAAAGTGCTGGTAATGGCAAAGAAATGAGCAAACTTGGTGAGTCTGTCAACTACCACATAAATGCAATCCTTCCCTTGGGCCTTGGGCAACCCAGTGATGAAATCCATTGAAATGCTTTCCCATTTTTGATTGGGAATTGGAAGTGGTTGCAGCAAACCGGCTGGTAAGGTGTGCTCATTTTTATTTGCTTGGCAAACAGGACATTCCTGAATGTAACGTTGAACCTCCTTCTTCAAACCTTTCCAAGAAAACCTTTCTCGGATCTGCCTATAGGTCTTGAAAAACCCTTGGTGACCAGCAACTGGAATGTCATGAAAATTCAAGAGAATCTTCTTCTTGAGCTTAGAATCGGCTACCAGAAAGATTCTACCCTTATACTGAATCAAACCCTCAACCACTTGGTACTTTTCATCATGGAAAGTACCTTCCAGAATGCTGGTTGCAAACTAATTTTTTGCATAATCAGCCAGCAACATGTCTCTCCAGTCTGCAGTAAGCTCACACAATGAGCTAAGATGAGGCCTTCTGGATAGAGCATCGGCCACTACATTATTTTTTCCTTTGACGTATTCAATGTCAAAGTCGTAAGCTTGAAGCTTACTTACCCATTTCTGTTGCCTCTCATTTAAATCCTTCTGGTGCATAAAATGCTTGAGGCTATTGTGGTCTGTTTTAACCACGAACTTATTCCCCACCAAGTACTGTCGGAACTTGGCTAATGCATGCATAATGGCAAGCATTTCTTTGTCATAAATTGAATATGACCTTTCCACACCCCTTAATTTCGGCTTTCAAACACAATAGGGTGTTTGTCTTGCATCAGGACAGCACCAACTCCTTCACCCGATGCATCACACTGCAGCTCGAATGGCTTAGAGAAATCAGGGATAGCCAAAACTGGGCACGAGCTCATGATCTTCTTAAATTTTCAACACAACTTGAGCCTTTTCTGACCAAACAAAGGCTCCCTTTTTGGTGAGATCAGAGGAGCCGCATTCTGAGAATACCCCTTAACAAACCTCCGATAGAAACCACAAAGGCCCAAAAAACCTTTCAACTGAGTCAAACTTTCAGGTGGTGGCCAATCAACCATGGCTTTGATCTTCTCCGGATCCACCTTTACTCCCTCAGCACTGATTATGTGGCCAAGGTATAATAACTCCACCATTCCAAATTCACATTTGGAAGCCTTTGCGAACAAACTCTCAGATTCCATGATACTAAGCACTTCCTCCAAGTGCTTGAGGTGATCTTCCCAAGTCTACTGTAGATCAGAATGTCGTAAAAAATATCAGCACAAACCGCCTTAACTGATTCTGAAACACACGGTTCATGCAAGACTGAAAGGTGGCCGGTGCATTAGTCAAACCAAATGGCATGACTAAGAATTCGAAGTGGCCATAGTGACATCTGAAAGCTGTCTTTTCCACATCTGATCCCCTCATCCTTATCTGATGGTAACCGGATCTTAGATCAATCTTTGAGAAGAACTTAGCCCCATGTAGCTCATCAATGAGCTCATCTATTCTGGGAATGGGGTATCTATTCTTGATAGTGCTTTGGTTCAAAGCACGATAGTCCACGCACATGCGCATGGTACCATCTTCTTCTTTACAAGAACCACTGCAGAAGCAAAGGGGCTCTTGCTTGGGCGTATGAAACCCATCTCCAAAAATTCTCGGATATTCTTCTCAATCTCATCCTTTTGCCTCTTCGGATACCGGTAGGAGTTGTGATCACCGGTTTAGCTCCTTCCTTGAGCTCTATTATGTGTTCTGAACCTCGATCAGGGGGAGGTCCAGGAGGTAAATCAGCAAACACTTTACTCTTTTTGGTGAGTAAAGATTGGATATCAGGAGGATGCTCTACTTTAGTTTCAGCTGGACTTGCTGGAAGAATCATGCACTCAGCAGCCCATTCCACTTGATCATGACGTATCAACTTCGCCATCCTCTTGAATGATACAATCCGAGGACCACCATTTGACATACCTCTCAACACCACCTTCTTCCCATCGGATTGAAACTTCAACTCCATAGTTTGCAGATTTAGAGAGATCTCTCCAAGAGATCGCAGCCATTGAATGCCAAGGACAGCATCCGTATCTCCAATACTGACCACATAGAAGTCATCCTTGACTTCGTAATTGCCCAATTGCATTGACATGTTCGGAATCCTCTTGGTGCATGAGATGTGAAACCCATCCGCAACCATAACTCTGAACCCTTCAAAGTCTTCTGTTTGCAATCCTTTCTTTGCCACCACAACTTCGTCTATGAAGTTATGTGTTGCACCAGTGTCAATCAAAGCAACAATACGCTGCCCTTTGATCATTCCCCGAACTTTAAAGGACTCATTCTTTTGGAAGCTCGAAAGCTGAGCCAATGTACCACCACTTTCTTTTTCACCTTCAGACTCTTCTGGAGTATTTTCTTCATCGCTGTCCTCAAAGTCAGCTTGCTGATCAGAAAAATCAGAATTGTTTTCATCAGCTGTGTAGAACTCAATTTGATGAATTTTAGCTCCCTTTGGACACACATGATCTTGTGACCATTTTTCCCAACAACGGAAACATAAACCTTTCCTACGGAGTTCATTGATAGTCTCTGGATCCAATCTTGAGCCATGAGGTTTCTGTGGTTTAAACTCCTTATGATGAGGCTTCTGATGAAACTTTTTCCCTCTATCTCCTTTGTGAAAAGCTGGTTTGGAATGGAACTTAGCTTTGGGAGCAGCCCACTCCATGTTTCTAGCTTTTTTCATTGCTTCTTGTAGGGACGGTGGATCAAAAGCTTTGATCCAACCCTTGATTGGCTCCATCAATCCTTCAGTGAATAGGATTACTAACCTTCTCTCTGTGATTCCAGTGACCATAACTGAAAGTCTTTGAAACTCAGCTATGTAGGCATCCACAGTGCCATATTGTCTCAACTGTGCCAACTCCCTAAAGTGCACTTCTGGGTCCTTCTTCTCGAACCTTTCAATGAATCTATTGGAGAATTCATCGTATCTAGTGATAGACCCATGACCTAAGGTGACTAGGCCATGGTACCACCATTCATGCGCCACCCCATCTAGGTGTAGCGTAGCGAATCTAATCGCTTCTTCTTCAGCCATTGGCCTAAGTGCCAAATAGTTGTCTAGTTTTTGTAACCAGGCTCGAGCAGAATTATTATCGCTTCCATCAAAATGGGCAAGCGTAACCTTGTTGAGAGCTTGATTCCAATCTCCTTGTGCTGGGGTTCTTCTTTGATCATAGTTTCTCCCTTGGCCTCTATCCTTCCTTCTATACTCCATGTAATCATTGAAGGACATGTCAATTTTTACTTCATCAGGAAGAGTGTCATACTCTGTTCTGCCTATCCTCACCCTCTCCAAGGATGAAACATTTTCTTCAGGATCAGGCTGTGGGATTGCTGGTGTCAGAAACGTGGGTTTGAATGGTCTAGCAGAAATGTAAGTGTTGTTCACTGCAGGTTGGGCAACATGACCATTGTGTGGATTGGAAGCACTGTGCTCCCCGGTATGCCCTGTATTGTGTTGTGGTATATTGGGACCCAATCTCCCCAACAGGAGAGAAAACATATCCATCATGGCATCCATCTTCTTATCGAGTCCTTGACCCAAATTGGCTGAATTGTCTATACCCTTCCCACTGTCACCGCTGTTGCCAGAACTTCTTTCATTATCCCCCATTTCTGTTTCTTGTGAAGGCTCCCAATTAGCCCTCAAAACCTCGGAAGCTGTGTGACCTTCTGGGGCTTGATGCAACTGTGTCTGAACTGTACCTTTCTTGTATACTCTTGCCAAATACCTCTGTTCTCTGTCACTCATAGAAGGCTGATTTCATGATGGCAGTGATGCTGGCTCGATAACACCGAATATACCGAGCCAAATTTTTTCGCTTTTAAATAATAGATTACAACATTCGCCGCTGCACCCTAAGGTTAGAAGGTAAACCAAACGCAGCAAGTGAGTAAACTTTAAGATACGTATGAACTCAACGCCAAGTATGTGCTACCCAACCAAGGTGGAGTGAGGGGCTACCACATGACTCGAGTGATTACAGAAGTAAAGCTTGAAGGGAAACGTTAACAACGGAACTGGCCTAACACCCAGAATGTGCTTGCTCACCCCGAAGGGAAAGTAGCTACCATAGGGCGGAGCTCTACAATTTCCAACTAAGACTGAAAGCATACGTAAAGGAAATGCTGAATACTGAATCTACTCTACACCCAGAATGTGCTTGCTGACCCAAGATGGGAAAGTAGCGACCATAGGGCGGATATGGATTACATACAATATCAAAATGCTGAAAGAGAGAACATTACAATCTGACTGAGCAAGAATCTAAGACCGACAGTACTACTGCCAGTATACAATTTGAAAGATGATTACTTGCTACTAATTACAAATCAGCCTTTAAGAATATTGCAATAATATTGAAGCATTCAATGATTGCCAAGAATAAGCTTAACTTGCATGACAGGAACGGATCCAACCTCTTTAAATCAGGCAATCTTCTAAATGATGGTCCTTTAGTTTTAAGAGTTCCCAGACCCATCCAAGAGCTACCCAGTGTATCCCTGCTTGCCGGGCCATATAATACCGGTGATTTTTCTTCATAAAACATGTTATATATCTTTGAAATTCATAACCCTTTGAAACTCAAGCAAACAATCTAAATTGAATGCAAACAAGTATAATGAAGGCATGCCCATTTTAGAACACAAAACAGTCAAAGAGCAGCTTATATTGAATGCAACCTAATGACTGCAGATGGTACGCCCGGGTGCACAGGCACACATTTTACTTTAAAATTAAGTACACCACTATAAATCTGCAACTCTGCTTGGCCACTCATGGCTCTAGACTAAAGGGAGGCACAGCTACCCATAAAGAAAATATTTTATTCCTTTTGAAATATGAATGAAATACAAATCATCGAGCTAAATGCTAAAATCAGGAAACCTCTAACATGCAAGATCATAAACTAACAATACTAATGCAGATTACGATGCAAGGAATACAATGCATTCACAACTAGACTAAATTCATCACTAGTCGTTGTCTTACAAACGAGAAGAGATGCCCAATGGTTAGGAGGTCTTCATCCCTCGAAGTGATCCAGATTCAATCCGGCAGCATAACGGTGTATTTTCCAAGATGATCCAAACTGATGCACAAGCCCTCTTTTTATAAGTTTCGTTTCACTTCACGAAACCCTAAAAACATCTTTTAGGTCAAATTCTCTGATCCCCTCAAGAAGGCGTACTTTCTCCTTCAAAGATTAATAAATGATATTTTAATTAAAAGTCCATCTTGAAAAGTGCGCCCCACATCATTTTGCTTGACTTAGGCAATAATTAAAATAAACATTTAATGAGGGCGCCACCTCAATGGCCCTCCCTTTAAAACATCTAAGTCATTACTTCGCTCCAAGGTCAACATTAAATTATAATATTTAATGCCTTTAATGAGATACAATTTAACCATTCCCAGGTATTGAAGCCAAAATCGATCCAAACATCTCACCATTGAAATGTGTGGAGTCAATCAGCTGAACATCATCTCGCTAAATCGTTAAAAATAGAATTTACTAAAATAGTAAATTCCAAAAAGTACCTTAATGTTTAATGATCATAACACCGCGAAGCCCTCTTAAAACCCATGAATCCGGGCCATTAAACCGACATCCTCCGAATACCACGACCTCCTCAAAATTAGGAAACCCACTCTTAACTTCCTCCGGGACTAGCCTCCTGTTTCCAAGGAAAGGCTAACGGTCAGGTGAACTACTGTGTTTGAAAAGGGACATTACAGTAATCCTAAACCCAATTTTGTGTTTTTTGAGCATTTCTTTGAGTTTTATAAAATTTGAAAATATGGGTTTGGGTGGGGAGGTAGGGTAGAAAAATGGGTAGGCGAGAAATTTTTTAAATTTTGTCATTTAAATTTTACAGTTAGTCAGGAGGATGGGTTAGAAGAGGGCAAAGGGGGAAGGCTAAAAGCGGGGGTTAGTGGGAAAAAAAAGAGTGTGGTTCGTAGAGAGGTGTATCACCCACTTGTGGAGGGGTTGGGTCATCCCGGAGTGGGCGATTTGCCTCTGCCAAGGCAGGTTTGCCTCCTACAGAGGGCAAGTCTGTGCCCTTCGGGGCAGGTCTGCCTCCCGCGGAGGGCAGGTTCGCCTCTCATGGTGAATGGGTTCACCCCTGCCGGGGCGAGTCAGCCTCCCACAGAGGGCTGGTCCACCCCCACATGGGTTGACCTGCCTATGGCGGAGGGCGGGTCCACCCCTGGACTGTGGGTGCATTTGCCCTTGGACCGGGGGCGGGTCTGCCCCTTCGTAGGGTGGGGCTCACCTAGGGTCGGGTGGTTCCGCCGCTCTAGCAAAGTAGGACTGTCAAGGGGATGAAAAGAGAGAAAAAGAGGGAGGAAATAGGGGACCCGGGGCTGGGATAAAAAAAACCTGAGAGAGAAGAAAAACTGACAGACTTGGGGAAAATATGATGCAGGACTTTTATAGACTGCAGATGCAAGAGTGACAATCCTAGGTGTTGAAGATCTGCATAGCGTCCATGAATGACACAAATCATGAGGTGTTAGCATAGGCAGGACTCCTACACATGTTATCTTATCCAAGGATTAAGACCCACAAGACCATGGTGATAACACTAATAGAGCGTTGAGATTCAACCACATTGACATTTCATCTACCGACAAGGGAGATGACAGTGACATTAGAGGATGTATGAAGGATTTTGAGGCTTTCCATAGCAGGGTGCCTGGTGAGCGAGTGTCAGGTAGCGGACGAGGCACTGGATGAGTCCGTGCAAATTTTGTTTGGTGATGAGGAGTTACCAATTTAGCGACAACAGCTGGATGTGGACAGATGTCTAGCCTACAGGGTATCGACATTGTCGCTATACCTAGTAGGATATTATATGTCTAAGGTTTAATATTGAATTCATTTCATAAGTTTTCCCTTACTTAGTGTGTGTTAACATAAAATTTGAAATGTCTTGACCTTTTCGAAACAGGTTCAATTCAAATAGCACTGATTTAAAACACCTTCTCCTTTTTTTTTACACTCTTTTTAAAACCTAAGGACTTAATCATATAGATATAGAAAATACAAAATTTCTAATCATAACAAAAGAAAGGAAATGGATAATCAATTGAGAATGAGTAAACATAATTTCATGCATAAGAATTATATCTTTTATATCTTATATATGCAAATAGAATCATGTGGAAATCCGTATTCAATGAAAGTCGTATGTACGGTTTGGAGGGAGATCTTTGATACCTTTAGAGATCCACCCTACAATATAGAGTTAAAAATCCAAAATAAGTAATTATTAGTCTTTATGAAATAAATTTATGAACCTTTTTCACACTCATTTGTTGTGTTACATCCTTGTTTTCTCAAGATAGTGAAACCTTTTCCATATGTGTCTTGAAGGTTGATGAAAGTATTTGTTACTTTGTTGTCATAAAATGGTTGAGTATTAGCTTGTGTAGAGGAATTAGGTTCACCTTGTGTAGGAAGTTGAGACTCAACTTGTGTTTCAGGATGTAAGTAACCAAATGTCTCAAGAGGTGGTATTGTACG